>JAAGNO010018174.1:0-10933 GCA_033439905.1 Ceryle rudis
GCCACCACCTCTCGGGGCAGCCTGGGCCAGGCTCTCCCCACCCTCAGCAGCAAAAATCTCTCCCTTCTCTCTGGTCTGAATCTCCCTCTTTCAGTTTAAACCCATCCCCCCTTGTCCTGTCCCAACAGGCCCTGCTCCAAAGTCTGTCCCCATCTTTCTGACAGGCCCACACTCCACCCAAGCAACAGCTGCCAAAAGACAGCACCTTCTCTTTCTGTGCAAGGCTCTCTGCAAGCACCATTTACAGTGGTAAAAGTCCCACGAGAGGCTGTGCTGGCATCAAGAACATGTCATTAGCTGAAGAAGATCAGTTATGCACACTGAGCACGCACCACTCTCAACCTGTACAACCCATCAGAACAACAACAACAAAAGACAACATCCCACACCCCCCAGAGTCGTGGTGTGAGGGCCACTGGAAGCAGCATTCTCAAGGAGTTGGTGCAGTCAGGCAGTGCCAGGCTCTGCTCCAAGCTTTGCTGCTTATCCTTCAGACAAATGGCTTCACTGCTCCACACCTCAGTCACTGCACACGACGGGTTGGACTCCATCTCCAGAGGTCCCTTCCAACCCCACCGTTCTAGGATTCTATGACACTGACAAATTTTGCTCGCTTTGTAAAGCTGCTTCCTCCTGATTTGAAAGGTGCTATGGAAAGGCCAGATAAAATATATGAACCATCACACTGGAAAACATTCTGACCGCACCTCCATTTCATTTCTTCAAAATCACAGTAGCCAAAAGAATCACCAAAAAATTTCAAATGACTGTAATAAAAACACAGTACAATTTTCCCCACGAATAAATCTCATTTGCTCCCTGAAACCCACCTATAAACACCTAGAGAGTCCATAAGGCCCGTGCAGATCCTGCCAGCACCCCTGGGAAGAGCATTTTGCAGAGGATTAACCTATCTCTGCCTTACAAATCCTCCCAATAAGCCGGAGTTTCTCTGCTCTTTTAGGCAAGGAGATGGAGGCAGCAGAGAGACCATTTTTTGCTGCCAGGCAAACACGAGGTCACACTCTTCTGGGCAATGCAGGCAAGTGGACTGGGAGAGCCTCAAAATAACACAGCAGAAAAAGGAAACTTCACCTAACAGGTGCAAAATATTCATAAACTGCAGTGCAAATCTCACGAAACACGTTTGTAAGAACAGTTACAACTGAAACGAGTCAAAACAATCCAAAAAAAAAAAAAGGCAAACTTTTCAGGGGCAGGGAGAACAAGAGAACAAGACAAGACATAACCCCACAGGATAAACCAACAGCTGCTCCTGAGGTTAGAGTGAACCAACACAACTTTGTCAACAACCACAACGAGCTGGTTTTACAATTTAAAACCTTCATGTTATTCAAAGGGAGCCCAGTTACTGTGGGAGATTTAACGTCAAGGTTTAGGACCACGTTTTACAGACAAGTTTTTCCACTTCAAAGCACATCTTCAAAGCACATTTTCCAGTTTCCATCATTGAAATATCACATCCAACATGTAACTTGCCTCTTACACCGACTACATTTGTTACCTACTCCGAGGAGGTTGTTTTCAAAGGATAACACTGATGCAAAGCATAGAAGTTACCTACACAAAACATTTAAATTGCATTTTCAAACCAGTTCCAAATGTTTCTAAACCACAGAAACTTCCACTGGCTTTATTAAAAAACAGATCGCAAAACAACTTCTCCAAATACAAACCACTAAAATACAAACCACTCAAACCCAGAACAGTTAAAAGCAACTCTGAACGCAGAACAAGAACCAGCAGAGTCCCTCAAAATCAAACGTTAGAAGAGGCCGTGACAGGGCTAGGCTGGAAGAGGTCAGGAATGCTCTGGAAATAGTGGTGCTGGGCCAAGTTCGTGCTCACCCACTGTGTAAGCCTTGGGAAGGTTTCTTGTTGGACCTTGGGTAATTTCTGCAAAAGCAAGTGAAATAGTTAAAACAACCACAAGAGAAGCACATGTTTGAGAGGCTGGAACAGCAGCTTGCCTGGAAAATCCTTCCCCGTGCCTTGGGGCTTGCAAATTTTCCTCACAAAGTGCTCTACACACACTGAATATTCTCAGTTGCTGCATCCTAAGCACGTTCTGAAACAACACAAAACCCCACATGCTTTAAGCAGCCTTAGAAGAGCAAGAACTAAAAAAAAAAACCAAATGACATTTCAATTGAGCTTGGTTATCTCCAGGCCTCAGAGAGATACAGTGCTTCCCCACATCATCAGAGGCTGCTCTGCCCCTTCTGCCTGTTGAAAAAGCCAACTCTATCCTTTTTTTTATCTTATTTGTGAAGAGGCATCAACTTAACTCAGGAAATAACATTTACAAACTGCAGACTCATCCCAAGGAGAATAAACCATCGCAGGGATCACTGCTGAAAAACCACTGTTGACACTGTTGGGTTGGAGAAGGTGCATCCAACCAGCACGGGGTTGTCACAGCCACAACACAGTTTCATTTCTACAGCAGCTGTTCAGCAAGAGCAGCCAGTGACCAGAGAGTTCTCAAGGTAGGAAAGGATCGTAGAATGGTGGGGTGTGAAGGGAGCTCTGGAGATCAGCAAGTCCAACCCCCCTGCCAGAGCAGGGGCACCCAGGGCAGCCCACACAGGAACAGATCCAGGCGGAGCTGGAAAGTCTCCAGAGCAGGAGACTCCCCAACCTCTCTGGGCAGCCTGGGCCAGGCTCTGGCACCCTCACAGATATTCCAATCCCCTCTGAGGTCTGTTGTTCAGCTAGCTCTCAATCCATCTCACCATCCACTCTCCTAACCCACACTTCCTGAGCTTACCCACAAGGACATTATGGGAGACAGCAACTTACTCATGCCAACAGCTGGCGAGAGAAACTCCTGTTAAACCCAACATATATTTATGGTAAAGTTCAGAAAAGCTGTTGTCCTTCCACGAGGTGGTTCAGTAGAAAGCAAGAATCATTGAATTCATGTCACATGCTCCTAGATTAAAAAAAAAATAGATACTTCTAGAAGAGATTTTAGAGGTGTTTGTAAAAAAAAAAAATTATCTATGTTTCCAGGTTGCCCTCTTTAGGCAGAAGGGAGCCAACTCGCCACCACACAACAGTTCACGCTCGATATGCCGATGCAAGATGTGTGTGAGCAGAAGGAATCATGATCCTTCCACAACAGCTGAGGCAAAGCTACAGATACAGGGTGAGATTTTTCAGGCAAATTCCACTCATTTAGAAACCAGCAGCTCTGGTTATCTCAGCAAAAGTACCTGCAAACCAAAGCAGAGTGGTTTGCCGCTCAAAAAAACCCTGGGTGTAGACCAGGGGGTCTCCCACTTGGCTAAGAACAAACTCCTCCCACCACTCCCCTCACCGTAAGACTCTTTGCAATCTGCTTTCCCAGCTCCCACCCCAAACCCCACCTCACACTGCTCTTGAAATTTGAGGTTTGTAGGTGGATTTCATTTGCTTTGAAGTGAAATCTCCCTCCTCAGCTCAGGCATAAATGTAATTCCTCCTTTCTGTCAGCACAGCCCCAGTCCTGCACGCCTTCCATTCAAGCAAAATGAGTTTGGGCAGGTAAAAACTGTTTCAAGATTAAAGTTTTTTCCTCAGCCAACTCAGCGGCAATCAACAGACCAGGCTCTCTCAAGGCAGACTCTGCTGGCACAGCGTTCATTTGTATTTCACAGATTTGTTTCTCCCTATGTTCCTTTACACTGTTCTCCCTTTCCATCACCTTAAACTTAATGTGTCTGGTTTCTTAAAGATATTGATCTTTGTTATTACAGTAAAACCAGATGGTCTGTGACTCTTTAAAAGATATTCCCTCCTCCTCTCCCTTTGATTCAAGAGGGATCCAAGAAAATAATTTATCAGGTTTCTCCCAGGGTTGTAAGAAGTCTGATAAAATTGCAAAGCATCATAAACCTCCACCAGCCCAACCCAGCCTCAAGGAGAACTCCTGGTGGAGTTCTGCCAGCAGCAGCAAGGCAGAGAAAGCTGAGGTTGGAGGTCAGACAGGAGGTAGCTCAGCTGCCCAGGGGTGCAGGACTCTGTCGAGAGCGATCCCGCTCGGAGGAACATCAGCAGCCTTGTCTGAGCAGCAGGGGCTGCGAGCACCACCCCGTACACACGGCCACAATGGTCTCTGGATGCAGAGCTCCAGAGGTGTTTGGGTGGAAACCAAGAGAAGGCTCCATTTAGAGAGGGAAATGCTTTTTCTGTCAAGTTGGTCCTTCCCCTGCCCAGTTGAAAACAAGCCTATCCAGCCACGCTCTGGGCCGAGGACAGGACTAAGCAGCAGAGTGCCAGGAGTCACAGTTAGAAAAGCAGGAGCCTCATTACTCCTGCAGACCGATACGGAACCGACCAGAATTGCCGAGGAGGATCTCATCAAGAAGGATAGGATTCTATTTACTGGGGGATAAAGGGCAATAATGAAGTGTGAATGCTAACAAATGGTCAGCTGGCAGAAATCTTTTGTGGTCAATTATCGGTTTCAGCCACGCATCTCCAAGCAGATGTTCAAATTACAGCTCATTTTTACATCTGCTACAACCCGGCCTCGGCAGCATTTAGATTCCTCTGGGAAGTTGCAAATAAATTTATCTATTCAGACTGAGCACCCTCTAGAAATCAGAATGAGAGGAAGTGCTGCCAGAACCAGGGGTTATCTCCCAGCTCGCTCGAGCTGGTTAGATGTGAAAAGTTTACTGTGAATACAGATTTCTTCCAACTAGTTGGTGTTCAAAGATCAAACATGTTGGTGTCAGTGTGACCTTTAGCACATGATCAGCCAACACTACTACAGGAAAGTTTTATTTCTAGAGAACCTGCAAAGAAGTGAAAATATAAAGCCTGTAATTCACCCAGATCACATACGAGCAAGGAGCAGGAGACAGGAGACAAGGAAGAGCAGACAGATTACGTAGAAGGGGGGGGATAGCAAAATCAAACGCCACCGTAAGACAAACACCGGGAGATCTACAATCCAAACCAGAGCTACAGATTTGCAGCAGCCATCTCTTAGCTCCTTCTTCCCCAAGGGAATTCCCTTGCTGACTCTGAAAGCTGCTAATTTTTCCTTTAGGAATTTCTTGGGCTCATCCTGCATTTCTCCATCTCCCACACGAACGCTACACAAGCCGCCGCCGCCGCAGCCCCAGGTGCCAGAAGCACGGTGCAGGGTCAACGCCAGCCCGCCGAGAAGGTTGTGCTGTGACAAGCGGGAAAGCCCACGCTGGCTGGCGGGCTGCATTCCAAGCCTCCAGCTATTTGGGATAAGGGAGGTTTGCACTAATAAGAAAATCAAATTGTGCACATCACAGACAATGTTCTTCCCCAGCAAACCAGATCTCCGCTCCGCTCACCGGCCTCGTTCATTTGGAGCTCCTGCCTGATTTTCTGTGACTCAGAACATACGTCTTGCATTTTTAATTAGAAAGGGAAGAGAAAACAGGCCATTTTAGCTTTCCTCACAGAGTCTCCTCTGCATTACTTATGCTGTAGCCACGCACTGGGAAGCAGCCCCGTGGCTATGCAGCTGTTCGTGCCGCCCGGCTAAGTGCAGGCTCCGTGCAACGCGCCACAAACCTGTCAGTTCCTTACAACGCTCGAGAAATGACAATTATTGCGCCCATGAACACTCAGAATAACCACAGTGGGAGGCCAGCTCTGGAAGCTACCAGAATTCTCTTTGCCCTTCAGAACAGCCCAGTTCTACCCGTCAGCCGCTGCTCTTCAGCCGCTATCGGTACCTGCTCTTTACCGACGCTTCCCTTTAGACCGCCGCAGTTGGCAGCTCTTGGGTGGCACCTTTGAGGGGGGCAACGTGGAGAAGCTGTCAATGGCAAAGCCAAATCTCAGCACTGAAGCTCAAGATTCCCCGAGTTTGGGTTTGTAGTTTTGGACTGACAAGAACAAGTTACTTCCCCAGGCAACGAGCCAGAGCTCAGGAATGATTTTCTAGTACATTTTAAACCCCCTTTTTCCGTATCTTTCTAGTTAAGTGATACAGCTCTAGGCCAGACTGGGCAGGAGGAGACAACCAGTGGGAAGGAGCCTGGCAAAGTTATTCCTGTGTCACAGGAGGAAGAAGAAATTCCTCCCAGGTAAAGAGGTTTTAGGAGAAGGAAGAAAAAACTTCTCCCAGGTGACATGGGCCTGTTTTGGGAGCATCCCTGATTTACTGCAGCGAGCCCCCTGTATAATGTTTCCTGGCTATCCGAAACTCATTGGAACCAGTCCTGGATCCAGACCGATTGCGGCACAGGAGCTCTGTGTACGCCAGCAAGGGAGGCAGGGACTTTTTATTTCCCTCTGAAAAAACAAGTACATTCAAAACATCAAAGAACACAAGCTCAGTGCACCAGGCCCCTTCCACTCTGCCCTCCCCACCAGTACAGCCCAGCCCCATCCCTGCTGGGGGTTACCTGCTGGAGGAGTCACACATTTCCTCACATGGATGCACACACAATTTCTTTGGCTCAAGCTCTGCTTCCAAAACACACGTCCATTGTTTCAGTCTTTAAAATAAAAGGCAGCATTAATTATTTCTCTTAGATGACGAGTCAGATTAGGTTACAGAAGCCAGAGGGGGCAAAGTGTCCTGCAGAACTATGACAGACATGAACTTCGTGTAGCCCTGTTCTAGGATTGCAAAAATAAAAGCATTTCTTCAAATCAAGCTGCAAAGATAACACACTGAGAGCAAAGCAGGAACGTCAAGCCGAGGGCACCAGCAAGTCACTGTCATGATTAACAAGCCAGAAACCTGCGGCGAGCCCTCAAAAGCAGCCCATTTTTCACATTACTCAAGGCCACAACCAGGCCCAGAACATCTGACTGCAGCAGGTCTGCAGCAGCCACAGGGAAGAACACCCAACTGACAGCTCCCAGGCCCAGGAGCACCGGGGAGGAGAAGACAACCAGCCCCGATCCCTGCTCAGCGCCTGGAGCTGCTCTGCTGCTGCCATCTGCCGGGAAGTGCTCCAGGAGAGCGGCCACCGAGCCAAGCCAGCACAAACACCTCCTCTTCTGCCCTGCAGGCCACTGCCCAGGACTGTTTTAGCAATCTTCTTTCCCAGTCGGACCAGCCCTATATTCTTCCCTGTCTTGCAAGGTAAAATATTAAGTACTTCCCCCTTTATTTCAGTGTGACTTAAAAAAAAAAAAAAAGAGAGAGAAACCCAACAGTACACAACCAACCAAACTGGTTTGAGAAACTGCTGAGGCATTTTTCTAAGTGCAAAGGCATTTAGAGGCTCTTAAGAAATTACCTTTCTTCCTCCTCATGTGGTACAGAAATAACTTTGCCAGGCTCCTTCCCACTGGTTGTCTCCTCCTGCCCAGTCTGGCCTAGAGCTGTATCACTTAACTAGAAAGATACGGGGGGGGAAAAAAAAGGGATTAACACCTAACAGAAAAATCAGTCTAAGTCTTGCTTATACAAGTTATATAAAAATCACACTTTCCCCCACTTGTAAACCCTTCCCTTACTGTGTAAAAACACCCACTTGGGTGCACATGGACAAGGAGGAAGGACAAATCAAAAGGAACGGAGCTAAACCCGTTTTCGTTAGAAGAATTAAGATGTGTGTTTACTTTAAAGCTGTTTGATGGCTCCTCACCTCCTCAGATTCCCCCTCGCCACCCTCTGAAGAGGCTGATTTCCTTGAAAAACTGCTCTTCATGGCTTTGGAAAGTTCTCGGTTTCCGGACCCAGAAGAGGTGGGACATCCAGGCAGCAGCGGTGCTGAACTTTCCTCTGCTGTTCTCTGGCCACAGCTGAGGTCAGAAGAGGACGTGGAGCTTTCCACACAACCATCCCCAACATCAGAGGCGTCTCTGCTGCCAGAGGGAGAGTTTTCCAGGCAATCCACAGCCCGGTTTTGCTGGCCATTAGACATCAGGTGCTCCAAGGAGTCTTCAAGATCACAGCTACTCGCAGTGTGATCACACTCTGGGCAATCGCTCGCGATGGCCTCTGAAGCTTCTCTTTTGGCTTCCTCCAGGCAAGTGTCCTCCAGAGGCTGATCTGCGTAGTCAGCATCAATTGGGCTGAGACTCAGAAGCTCCTGAACATCAAGGTCAAACAGCATTCGAGTTACCTGGGCCGACTGCAGATGGCTCTCACCCAGACTAGCACTCTCATCCCAAAGCTCTTCAGAACAGGCTGAAGAGGAGCCTCTGGAGAGAGGTTCCTTTGGTTTCTCTGCAATGTCCGACTCTACGCTTGTCTCTTCGCTGGTGACTGATGTCCCAGTGCAGCTGCTCTCGTCCAGTTCACTCTCCCCATTCACATTTCGGCTCAGAGTGCTTTTGCTAGTTAGGTACCGCTTGGATTCCACACAATCACCTGCCAAGATTTCCTGGATCTCTTCCTCAGTGCAACTGAGGAGAGAATTCTCTTCTTCATTGCGTGACCGTTCCAACAAGGAGTCATCCAGCTCACTGTCACCAAAGCATCTGGTTGTATCTAGACAGATGGCCACGTCATCATATTTTGATGCAGAAGAACTGGCAACCAGGTCGTCGTGGCCACTCTCATCCAGAAAGCGAGCGGATCCTTGAAAGCAGGCGGCACCCGGGGAGCTGAGCAGCGGTTTCTCGGGCGGGTCTGGACTGCTACCCGACACACAAGCTTTCTTAGCTGCCCACAGGGCCTGAGCCTGCTCTGCAGAATCCAGCAGCCTTTTGGCTCTAGGAGCTGTCAGCTTCAATTCAGGACAAAGCCAAAGCCCAGAGGCACAAGGGGACTGGTCACCCATGCTGCTGTCACCTCCCGTATCCTAGGGATGCTCTGCCTTCTGCTTACAGCTCTAGAAGCCTGTCCCAGAGTTCATCTGCTCCTGGTGCCCGTCGATCAGCCCTTTCAGAAAAAAAAAAATAAGAAAAAAATCAGAAGTAGTCAGCTCCGACCTGCCAGCCAAACCAACAGTTTAGCTCAGAGAAACTCAGCTGCTTTCCAAAGAGGCAGCAACGTAACAGGGAAGGCAAAACCAGCAGCTGGGGCACAACAATTTGAACGCCTTGGTCTCCGTTACCTCTACTCCTGACCAGCTTAGGTCTTAACAACAAATAACAACCAGCCCTTCATTCCCTGAGCCTTCTCACACACGAGGTTGGTTGGTTTTGCCCAGCAGGACTCGGACAAGCCCAAATCATCAACAGACTCTGTCCCATCTCCCCCAAAGCTGCCGCAAATCGGTCGCTGCAACGCCAAACCCCAGCACTCGCAAATCACGTTGGTCAGGACCTTCCATCCCCAGGTCAGAGCCCACCACAGGTATTAAATAAAGCCCCACAGCCTCTCCCAGTGGCTCAACCCCCACCTCCCTCCTTCAGAGATATTAAATAGAGGAAAAAAAAAGTCTTCTTTATTTCGGGTTAGGAAAAACTGAGCAGCGGAAGAGTGACTCTGTCAGGGCGTTAGCTGCGCATTAGTCAACACTTTATAACGAGAGATCAGAAGACAATGAACCTTCCCGGAAAAGTCAATAGTTTAAAAGCAATCACAACCAAAACCTTTTTTTCCTCTTAACGAGGGAAATCTTTGGAGTTGAAAGCCTTGCATTTAACTCGAACCTAGCAGGACAATCTGGGCTAAGGAAAGGTATTTCCTGTCCTCTCTGACCAGCACTGAGAGGAATACCTCGGCTTTGCTTACTGCTTTCAAAAGGAGGGTGTGTTCCTACTCCAGGAATAAAACCCACGCAGTTCTGCTGCTTCCTCTTCTCATTCTGCCCACGTAATACAAACCAGCACTTTCAGAATATTGCTGAAGGAAAAAAACCACCTCGAGAACCACCCCTGTACACACAAAACCTATTCAGGAACCACGGGAGTCACGGCCAGTCCTCTCTAGATGGCACTTGCTGGGAGTTGTGCAATTTGGCTACAAGTGCCTAAGTGCTTCAAGGAGAAACAAAAGGCAAATAAAAGGAAATTAAACGCAGATTTCATCCCATGGAGTGTAGCAGCCTGATTATCTAGCTGCTAACAAATAAGGACTTGAAAAAGAACCAAACATTTCAAGCCTTTTTGCTGGAAGTGGCGCACAGAAAATACACTCAGAGATGTTTACACGCTCGGCTCGCAGCCAAGGAAATGGTTCCTTTGCTGCCGTGACCTTCCCAATGCACCTACGTGCAGCCTGTGCTGGCTCTGTACTTTCAGCCCCTACATCAACTGATTCTGGAAGCAGAGCTCTGGTAATTTACGTGGCTGATGGTGCGTGAACCCCAACAGAGCCCCCCTGCCACTGCCCACCACAGCGTGCTGAGTTCAGGGGCTGTTCAAGGATTTACACCGGGGTAACAGTTTAAACAGCTCTGAAACTGATGCAAGACCAGGCTGCCTGTGGCCACCATCTCACCCTGGCCCTCATTCCAGCGCTGGAGCCAGTTCAGCCCCAACTGTAGAAGCACCAGCACTGGAGCCACGCTGAGTGAGTCAAATGAAGGCTCTTCAGAAAATTACACAGGCTTTAAGTGGGTTTCTCCCACAGCTCCAGTAAACAGTGAGATCAAAAGACAGCTACTGAGCAACAGGGCTCTGCCAAGGGGGTGGATTAAGTGGCCTGTGAAGGTCCCTTCCAACCCAATCCAGGCTGTGAAGGCTCTGTCACTGGCCACCCTGCCCGCAGCCAGGCACAGACCCCTGCAGAGAACGGGGAGCAGGGGCCGCAGGGCGACGGTTCCCTCAGCCCCAGGATTTCCTCATCCCACGAGAAAACTCCGAAAACCCAGAGCCGCGAATCGCGGGGCTCCCGCTCCCACCTCCCCCGCAGCACCAAGGCAAAGGCCGAGATTCGCCCCCGCAGCTCCCTGGCCTCTCCGTCTCTCCCTTATGGCCCCATTCGCACCCTCCGTGGGCCTGGCCCCACCTCACCAAGCCCCTCACCCCCCGGGGGCCGCCCAACCGGCGCCTCAACGGCGCTGCGCGGGGCCGAGGCCGCCCC
>JAAGNO010018176.1:0-24103 GCA_033439905.1 Ceryle rudis
TCTTGCTTTTTGATTTTTATTGTGTGCGTGTTGTTTGTTGTGTTTTGTTTTTTAAAAAAAGGGAAGTTCTGCTTGCATGTGACTACTTGACTCCAGTTCACTTGTCACTTTCAATAGTGAATCTGCTCTGTGCAGCAGGAGAAACTTTCTGAGAGTGAGGAGAAAAGGTGTTATTAATTAGTTACTGGGTTTGGAACAGAGGTGAGAAGTAGACAGTATTCTGCTGTGATTGTACCCACGTGGTTGTAGAAATATGGTGTGACTCGGGATGCAGCCCCACTGAAGCTGTGTGGATTTAATAGCATGAGTGTTATAAGGGCCAGGCTGTGCAGAATTAGAAAGTACATGTTCTGTGTGTCTTACTCCTGCTGTCCTCTAGCTGTGGCCCTCGTAGTCCCTCTAGACTTGTGCCATGAAAGTATCTTCCTAACAGAGTGATTTTTAGCTGTTCTTTGTATGGTCTACCTTGAGACTGGCATCTATCTGATAGGGTCCCAAACCCCAGGACTCTTTTCTTGCCTATCACTCTAAAATCTTTCTTGTCCCACCTGTCCTGGAGCTCAGGCTTCCTTGCCCTTTTTCAGACATTTCTGTCTACCACTGTACTTGTGGCCAGCTAACTATGACCCGTTCATATTTTCTTCTTGGAAGATGTACATGCCTTGTATTTGGCTCTGTTAACACTAGACAGCTGAAGTGAGCTTTGGGGCTGTTTCACAGGTATCAAGTAGAGCTGGAGTACCTTGCAGTGAATGTACAGCTTGTATTTGCTAATTCATGGAGATGGACACTAAAACTGGTACCACAAGCTTCTGGTTATTAACTGAAAACTACTACTTGCATGTTACCTCTTGCTCTTCTGCTGGCACCTTGGTGAACCCCTAGGCCTGTATTAGCACCTGATCAAATATATATACTTGGTATGTTTGCTGGAGTGCTGTTGTTTAGCACTCATATTCTGGTAGGGAGCCTCGCAGCTCTCCAGCAAAAACGATACTGGGAGTCTGGAGCTCTACTTCCAGCCTTCTTGGTTCCTAATTTATAATTATTGCTCTTAACTTTATCCACCCACAGACGAAACCAGTTTGCAGTACAATCTGAAATCTTAAATTAGATCTGCCTGAGCTTCCACAAACCCACCCTTCTCTGATTGAGAACCGTTAGACCAGTAGCATGTATTTCTCTTAAAGCAAGCTGGAAGTAAATTCCCAGTCTTGGGAGAGACTTAGGGCTACAGAAAGTCTACTGAAGTTAGTGAACTCATGAAACAGTGTCAGTATGGATGCATCTATCTCAGTTCTGATCAGCAGGGAGACAAAACTGACAATCAGAGAGAAGTTCAGGCTGGAAGGCACTTCTGGATATCTTCTAGTCTAATAGCTTTGCTGAGAGCAGTGTTAGAGCAGTTTGACCAGGATGCTGTGAAGTTGTTTTTGAGCATCTTTCTGGGCAACCCATTCCTGCATCTGGTCACCCACAGAGTAAAATATCTTTCTCATGTTTAGGTGAAACTTCCAATATTTCAATGTGTGCCCATTGTCTCTAGTTCTGTTATTGGATCCACTGAAAACAGTCTGTGATCACCTGCTGTACACCCTCACATCAAATATTTGTCCATATTGGTAAGATCCACTGGGCATTCCCCTCTCCAGGCTGTTGGACTTCTTGAGGCATATTGTTGGCTCACGGTCAACTTTTCCTTCAGGATGGTGTGTCTGTGTGTTTTTGTGGGTGGGGTGTTTTGATTTTTTTTTTCCCCTTCTGCCAAGTTGCTTTTCAACCATTCAGCCCCCAGCATATACTGTTTATGTGGGATTACTCCTGCCAGGTGCAGGACTTTGCATTTCCTTTTGTTGAATTTCATGAGGTACCTATCAGCCCATTTCTCCAGCCTGTTGAGGTCCCTCTGAATGACAGCACTATCACCTGATATACCAAGCACTCTGTTTTGTACTGTCAGCAGACTTGCTGAGGATGTACTGTCCCATTATTTAGGTTGTTAATGAAGGTGTTAGACAGCAGTGGACCTATTACTGTCTGATGGTGCACTCCATTAATGATTGCCCTCCAGCTGGAAGTTGTGGGATCACAAGCCTTTGAGCCCAGGAGTTTGGCCAGTTTTCAGTCTGCTGTGCATCTGTGTAGCTTGTACCTCATCAGCTTGTCTAGATGGATGTTACAGGAGACAATGTTGAAAGTCCTCTTAAAAGTTGAGATGAACCACATAAAATCACTCTGCTTGTACACTAGGCCTGTCAAATCTTCATAGCAGATGTTGGGTTGGTTAAGCATGACTTCCCCTAAGTCCCTACTGACTTCATGATGTCTGTCTCATGATGTTCTGTGTGTCTGGAAATGGTTTTCAGTATTTCCTTTACTATGAATCTACTGCTTTTTTTTTTTTTTTTTTTTTTTTTTTTCCTTTTCTCTCCAGACTTTCCCACTGGTCTCAGGGGCCTGGGATTCTGGAAGGCTAGTTATCTCAATAAAGACTGAGGCAAGAAAGCACAAAGTGATTTACCTGTCATCTGGTGCTTTACCCTACCAGGACTGCATTTCCCTTGTTGTTTTGCTGCTGATGTACCCGTAGAAGCTATTCTTGTTGCTGTTCTCATCGTTTGCCAGGTTCAGCTCCATCCCACTAAGCCCATCTCTGCTTGCTCAGACAGTGTCTCTGTGTTCCTCCCACACATGTGGGTCAACAGTGCCTATTGCTGCCTTTTTATGCTTCCTTTTTCTATTTAAGTCAGGAGCTCTGTGTTCACTCACGCATGCAGGTCTCCAGCCACCTTTGCTTGACTTCCTGCTTATTGGGATGGACCAGTTCCAGGGCTGGAGAGGAGTTCCTTGAAAATCAACTGGTTTTCCTGGGTGCCTCTCCAGGGCCATGTGCCTGCTTCCTAGCAGATCCCTGAAGAGTCCAAAGTCTGTTCCCTGGAAGTCTAGGGTTGTAATCCTGCTCTTTGCTTTGCTCTTACTCCTCTTGAGATCTCCATATCCACCACCTCATGGCTACTGTGGCTGAGGCAGGCCCCTAGCTTCCTATCTCTGGCCAGTTCTTCCTTCTTTGTAAGTGTAAAGTTTAGCAAACAATCTCCCCTTGTCGGCTTATCAATCATGTAGGCAATAGTCACCAGTGCACTTCAGAAACCTAGATTCTTACCTCTGCTGTGTTGTCCCTACAGCAAATATCATCATGATTCAAGTTACCCATAAGGACCAGTGAATGTGAGACTTCTTCCAGTAAATCCTAGTCCTTGTCTGCAGAAGAAGTTCTTGTAGGACACAGGGATGTTGTTTTCTACCTGTAACAATAGGATTATTGGCTTGGTTGAACTGTCTCCTAATTGTTTCAGAATTCGCCTATTACGGGAGCTGTTTTCCTTGCTTTGCGGAAATCTTGTGGTTCTTTTCCCCCAGCCACCTTACCAGATGGTGAGGTTATGTTGTGTAGTAGGTGGGTGTTAGGCCAGGAAGCATTTAGCTACATTCAGAAGTCTTCCACAGGCTTCATAAGTGAGCCATCACTCTCAAAGGCTGAGCTTTGTCCTTGCCCTGTTTAAAGGAACTGCTGTCTTTTCTGTTGCACTCTGTGTGTGTGCATGTCTGCACACACATCCATCAGGCAGCTCTTTCTTCGTCACCTAGTTGAAGGAACACAAACCTAGTACGGCTATCTGCTTGCTGTCTGAATCCAGTTTCCCATCTTTCATAATGTTGGTAACTGGAACTGCTTTCTCTAGCTATTTCATGGAATCATAGAATGGTAGAGGTTGGAAGGGACCTCTGGAGATCATTGCGTCCAACCCCCTTGCCAGCGCAGGAACACCCAGGGCAGGCCACACAGGAATGGATCCAGGCAGGTCTTGGAAGTTTCTAGAGAAGGAGACTCCACAGTGTCTCTGGGCAGCCTGTTCCAGGCTCTGTCACTCAGACTGAAGGAGTTTTTCCTCAAATTGAGGTGTAACTTCCTGTGTTCCAGCTTGTGACCATTACCTCTGGTCGTATCACAGGGCACAACTGAAGAGCAACTGGCCTCTTCTACTTGACACCCACCCTTCAGATATTTGTAAACATTAATAAGATCCCCTCTGTCTTCTCCAGGCTAACCAGCCCCAGGGCTCTCAGCCTTTCTTCATAGGAGAGATGTTCCAGTCCCTTCATCATAATCTTAATCTCTCAGACTCATGATATCACTTGGATAGATTAATACCATGGTGTCTTACTGGTAAGGTAGAGTGCTTGTCTCATTTTTTGCTTGTAGCCATTTTGGGGCTTGGTGATGCAGAAGCACTAGTGTGCCTGTTTACAGTTGCCTTCATTTATAGAAGTAGGATTTTACTGGTAAGGGTGCTGTAGTGGTATTTTACAATGTAGGTGCTCTAATACTGTTGTAAAACTGGTCTCTCTATGATCAAAACCTTCCCAGTACTGTATCTCTCAAATTGCCAATCCCCATCTCTTCTGAACAAGATAAAGAAGGCTAATACTTAAAACTTGGTACAAACACATCAACATAACTGTATTAGTACTGTTACTTTTAATCTTTCCATTTGGTAAAACTGAGCATAGCTCCTACTGTATAACAGTATTACTACACTGTGGTTCTTGTTTCCGCTTAATGGAGGGAGGTTATACGTTGAGATTGAATTCAGTGTTGTGTAGCTTTCATAATCTTTTCAACAGGATTGCTTCACACTTAGTATTGAAAACAGATACTCAAAACATATGTAGAGGAACTTGGCCCTTCAGCCAGGTTTCAGAAGGGTGAGTCTTGGCAATAACTTGTCAGCCATGGTGGAAAAAGTTATGCTTGGTGGTCGGAAAGAATCCTCTGGGCTGCCTGTGCTGGAATGCCTCAAACCTACCCGAGTTGCTGGATGGTCTCTGAGTTCCTTCATGGAGAGAAGGTGGTAACTAGATTAAGAAGCTCCCTTTTTGCAGCTGTGTGGGCACAGCGTTCTCCTATTGGTGCCTCAGGCGTTTGTGATAAGCCTCAGACAGCATGTCCCTCTAATTAATAATGGGAGGGGCAGAGATAAAGACTTGAGATTTCCCTGTTCGCACACAGTGAGCTGGGAGACATCAGGTCTTAGATTAACCTGAAACTACTGTCCTGGTGTCTCCTGTTGTTGTGGACTACTCTTGTGGTATCTCAAATAAATTGTCTGGCTATCACACTAGTTAGTCTCTTCCTTATTTGAATGGAGAGGCTGATTTCTGTGAAGTAGGTCAGGAGACAGGGCGGCAGAAGCTTTTACAGTGCAGTGAGACTTGGTACTGCTACATGAAATCTACTTGCAACACCTAAACTGAATCTTTGAGATTCTAACGGTCCTGAGCTGTCAGTCTGCAGAAGACCAATTAAAACCAGCATTTGATCTTGCATATTTCTCAGAAGTAACTTCATTAAGGCTTGTTGTCTGCTCACCCTGAGCAAGATCTTAAATGCTGAGGTGTAGTGACTCTAACCTGTGGCTGACTTGACTGCCCAAGCCCAGGTTGCATTGCAGCCAAGACCCAAAGCTCTTGTGGCCTGGGAAAACTACTCCCATCCCTAAGATGAAATGACGCAGAAAACTTTCAACTCCACATTAGAGGTGGTGGCTGCTGCAACCTGAGGTAAAAGTTGTGTGAATTTCCTCCTAGTAAATTACTGAAAAATGATGGGGAACCTGTTTCTCCTTCAGTTACTAAGGGCAATAACTGACAGCAAGGTATCTACTAGCAATACTGCAATGACCAACCGAAGATGGAAAACAAGTCCAGTGAGCTGCAACTCTTTTAGTAATTTAGCATTCCCAATACCAGTCCTACTTAACAGGTTTGTTGACAAGTGAATTTATGGGACATGTTTTATTTCCTCAATTCAGAGGGACAGGGATCAGAAAGAAGTGTTCAGCTGTAGTCTTCAGCTGTAGGTGGTTTTATAATGCTGAACTGTTGACTCTCAATCAGATACTTCACAGAAATCAAGAAGTATCTGTCACAATAAGCATGTAGGTGACATAGGTTAGTGAAACTAGCTGAAATTGTTGCAAGAAATAAAGCAAATAATCCAAATTTCATACAACAGGCAAGTGAAGAGCTTAACTAATAGCTGTATTTAGAGTGGTCCTCAAAGCATATATTTCTTTGGAGAACATCACTGTCTTACAGCCATGTTCAGAGCTTCTACACTTCTGTGAAGCAATAAGCAGTAGGTGAGACTCCGGTAGTGAAAGTGGTGGTATCTTTAACCCCTAAAGATGAGCTTCCACTGGACTCAAGTTTGTGGTTTTATCTCTCTTAGGTTGAAGAGACCTAGACTGTGTGTGAGAGCAAAGACATTATGAAAATGTGTAGTACTTTACTGTCCATGAAAGTGAACAAAATATAAATAGCAACTGGGTTTACTTGCTTCTAGATGATACCCTCAAACTAAGGAGTGTAGACATTACTGTGAGGAAAACCTGTCTTGAAAGGTAGTAGTTGCAATGTTCTTTAGTGATGGGATGGCTTACAGCACTGAAGCATGTGCTTCAATTCTGATCGTTTTTCTGTGTTCTAACCTCAAGCTGAATTTAAGTCTTGAAAAAAAATAGGCTCTTTTAAACCACCCTAATGCTGCTTATCTCATGAGTTGCTAGTAGCCTCTCAAAGTCAAAATGCTAGGGTAAAGCTTCTCTATGCCACATCTTCCAGGAATGTTCTTGCTACACTGGTTCGACGTCCTGTCTTCATGGGAAAGTGTTGCCTTAAACTGCTTGAATGGAACTTACTGTATTCTTCTGAAGGGCTTCATAGGGTATAAAGAACACCCTTATCTTAAAGTCTGTCTGCATGTTTTGCCTTATCTTTCCAATGAGCTCGGATGATGTGATGTGTTCCTTGAAAGGACTATGCTGCAGTGCAGGTGTTGCTCAGGGGCAGAGAAGCCTCACCCCCCTTAATTGCTGCAGATGGTTTATAGCAACAGCTACTTTCAGCTAGCTCAGTGGAGAAAACAATGACATGTTTGTAGAATGTTAAGTGATAAAGTACCCCAAACAACGCTCAAACCCATGCTTCTCTGGGTACAACTGGCACCTTTGCCATAGCTTTTTAGATGCTGGTATAAGACAAATTGCAAATGAAAGAAAATCTTAGATACCGCCAAGATGAAGCTGTGTTTTGGATTGTTGCCAGGAAAGCCCCTGGGAGATGTTAATTGATACTGTTTATTGCCAGTGACTGTTTCAGTCTCTTCAGGATTTATATGCTTTCACTGTGCTGACTAGCTCACTTCTGGATCACTATGCTTCCCTTGAAGCCACATGTGCCATGCACCTGTATGTGCTACAGTGGCTGTCAGGAGCCTGGGCTGTGTAAATGAAGGATGTTTCTATAGATTAATTAGTCTGTAGATCTCATGCCTTGTTTATTCCTTCCATCAGTGTCTATAGACAGTTTTCATACTGTGAGGAAATACTACTACATGACTGCATTTTCCTTACTTGCTCTCCTTAAAGTAGGGGGTAAAGCAGTCCTACTGTGTGGTGTTTGTGTTTTTCTTCCAACAGATATGCACTTTTTTTTTTTTTTATTTTACTGCCCTGGGAGTAAATGTCTTTCTACTCTAAGATGTCTTGTTTATCAGCAAATGTGTTGGAGGGCTATCCCTTAAATTGCACCTGTGTAAACTAATTTTGAGCTGCTCCAAGAGCAGACTTCCCCAGCTCTTCTAGGGTTTGACTCTCTCTGCCTCCTCTGCTTGCATAGTACTGTCTTGTCAGTCTGACTCGCTCTCATGAAACCTCCACTGATCTTGTGTGAGGAAATTCTAATGTAACTCATTGAAAACACTGAACGTGAGGAAACCCACATCATACCACAATATGGAAGTGTATCTTTACTTGTTTAAATGAAGTTTTCACCAGGACAGTACAGTGCTTTCCAGTCCTCCATCCTATTTTCTTTCCTGATTCTTCTTTCTGCTTCTTCCCAATCCTTTGCATCTGACACTTACAAAATACTACTGTTTGCTCTGAAAAACATCTTGTCTAAATTGGCACTTTGGTGACACTGGCATCTAGATAATTGATGCAGCTAACCCTACTTCTAGAATATGAACAGAAAAAACCCAAACTGTTGCGTGATATGTCTTCAGAGCTTTAACACAAAGCTGTATGTCTCTGGGAGAAAGCAGTTTAGTTTGGATAAGTTTAACAAACTGTTCCATCTGTAATCAGATATAAATCTGGCTTCTTGGATTGGGAATGACTCCTAGTCATATGCTGGATTCAGGTTTTCCTGCTCATGATCTGAATCCTGGCTGCTGCTTTGCTGTTTAGAAGGTCAGAGCTTGGGCTCTGAAAATGAAGCTTTAAACAAAACTGTGTGTCAGGCTTGTTCATTAACAAATTGCTCTTAACACGGTAAAATGGGTTATGATGTTATAAGCACACAGCTGCAGAACCCTTATGATAATAATTCAAGTCTTACAGCAAACGATATTGTTGAAACAATCTCCTTGTATGTGGACATAACTTAATACAGCTAGAGGGGCTTAGAAGGTCTGTGTTTTTATAAATGTTTCTGAAGATGTCTAGCTTCTGACATTTGTGGAGATCCTTGAGCTCTGAAGATAGAGTCATTGCCTGTTGTTTTCTACTGGAAACTGTAGAAGAAAGAAGCTTTAGCTCTGCTAAAGGATGCAAATCCAAGTCTTCCCAGATGTGACCTGAAGGAAAGAAGAGAGTTTAACAAGTGCTTTTCTACTGCTTTTTACAGCTTAAACATAACTGAACTAATCTTCCTGGACAGTTTCCAGGCTGGCTTTTTGTTTAGGAAGACAGATAAAGCTTTCTGTGAGGACACTTGTGCTTTGTAAACAGATACAGAAGCTAACCATGGGTCTGGGACTCTTTCTTAGAAGTGAACAGTTCATCCTGTGGATGTGTTAAAACACCTTCTCGCATGCAAAATACCATGCCACAGTAAGGGAGCTATAGGACATGGCATGCATCCAGTTACTCCTCGAACTTTCCTTCCTGTTTTAAGGAAGTGGGGAAGTACATGCCATCTTAGTGAGAGTTAAGACAAAAGTATGCCTTATCCTTCTACGTTCTGTCTAATTAATGCCTACCACAAATAGCTACCCATTTCATCTGCCGAATGCCCGGCTCCCAAAGCTGTTTGACCTTTTCTGCACAAAGTAGCACAGTAACATGGTTTATTAATAATATTGAAGGACTTGTCTTAGCTGCTGTAAAACATCAGTGAGATACCACTCATGATCCTCATTTTTTAGAGTGTAACCTGAACCACAATTAGCTTTAGTGTGATATTGCACAGTTCCCCTTCTACACTAGGAAAAGAGGCCAGCCTCTTAAGGGCTCTATGAGAAGACAGACATATAGCCAGACTGTATGAACAGATGGTCTGATGTGGTATTTGACACGTTATTGTGACACTTCTCTTTTTACCCCCATGCACAGGAAGACTGAAACTGAGTCCATGAAGATTTCAGCAACAGAGGTAGAAGATGGCTTATTGCTCTTGCTGAAAATGCTGTTTGCAGGAAATGCTTCTGTGCCCACATTCTTGCTCTGGTTAGCTTAACTGTGAGGACTTATGGGAAAACAAAACACAAAATAAAATAATCCATCCTGTAAAACTTGGCTGTTAGTCTCAGGAAAGAGGTGGGATTCCTGTGACCTGCATGAGAAGGCTTGGAAAGTGCTTGTGTCAATCGCGTAGTGTCTCTGTGAAGCTTGTTCCAGTGTATCTCTGTCCAGCCAAAGTGCAAAGAAACACTGTTCCAAGTCCTATACCTTTATAAACAAGAATACTCCCAGGTCTTGAGTGGTACCAAACTGCAAGCCATTACAATCAGCTGCTGCATCTGAAATTCTTATTTTTTTAGGAATACTGAGGAGTCTGTCTCCAGGCAACTCTCACCTACAGAGCAGAAACACTAGTTCAAGTGATGAACTCCAGAACAAAGTCATCAGACTCACAGCTTGGCAGCATGCTATACTCTGACACCTATTTAAAATACTCAGAGTGCAAATTGACCCAGTCTTTATCTAGTGGCTTTTTGCTTACATGGGCATAATACCAGTGATACTGCTGGAACTGTAGAGTTGAGGCTTGAACCAGGTGTGGTATCCAAGCCCCATTAGATATAGGGGCTTTCTGCCCAGTGCTGCAGAGCCCACAGACGTGCTGCATAATGCTGTACTTGAGGGCTAGAAGTAAAAATCTGGGTTTATGTCCTCAACACCTGACACTGTCCCTTCTCTGCTGACACATTTTCAGGTAAAAGCAAGAAGAATTCCTTCTGATTTGAGCTTAGTCTGTACTGCTCTTAAAATAGCCTCAACCTTGCAGTCTGATTCTAGATGGTTAATATAGAGGAAACACAGACCTTTTGTGAGGGTATAATCTTGTTCCATGTGAGTACACCCCCACATACTGCACTTTTCTTCCCATTACTGGAGAAGGATGTCAGGATCTGGTACATGTAACCGCTTGTCTGTGCCCAGGAGGATAGGTTCAGCCTCAGAAATTGGTTCTCTCAGTTCTTGTCAAACTACAGCTTAGTACTGTCTTGTTTGTGGATCAGTGTAGAAATGTGGTACTTCCCTCTGAGAATGAATACGGTTTTTGTACTTTGAGTTGGGGTTTTTTGCATGTTTGTTTGGTTTTGGGTTGTTTGTGGATTTTTTGTGTGTGTGTTTTTGTGGTTGGTTGGTTTGTTTGATTGTGTTTGGGTTTTTTTGTTTGTTTGGGTTTTTTTTCTGTGTTTTGTTTTGTTTAAGTCCTTGTAGAGCAAGACTGCTGCCCTATCCTCCTTTCCCTACAGTGTCTAGAGCATTCTCCCTCTTCTGCAGTCTGGATCTCTACTTTGGTCATTTTTGCCTTAAAGCAGCTGCCCAAAGACAAGAGCAAGAGGAGGGAACATAGAGTATCTAATAGCTACATCAGATATGTCTGAGGAAACAAAAGGGACCTGTAGTAATCAAAGTATGATGCTGATGCCTGGTAGAGAATGTAACTGAACATATATTAAAGTGTAAACAAATGCCTTTTCTTCCCTTCTACATCTGAAGAGAAGCTTAGGCATTTGTTTGCAGGTGGTATTGGGTAATAGTCTTGTGCAGACTGAGATTTCACTATACAGATGCTCACTGAGATATAATATGATACTATGCTGTCAGTGATAGATTAACTGAACTAGTTGGACCAGAGAATAGAAAGGTGCTTTCTCTAAGCAGAGATGATTTGAACAGTCCAGTGGCAGAGCTGTGTTTAGGAGCTGGATTCTGGTAATGGATTCAGGAATACACAGATCAGGATTGAAGGTGGAGCAGACAGAGTCCTCCTCAGATGCCAGCCATGGAAGAAGCGAGCAAGAAACTGGAGGAGGACCTGAGCAGAGCCAAGCAAAGTGGGCCAAGACCCTCCTGATCCCTCAGCTTTATACTGAATATGCTGTATATGGGATGGAATCTCTCGTTGGTCAGTTTACAGTCATCTGTCTTGTCTGCTTCCCCCTTCAGGTTCAGTCTTTTACTTTCTGCACCTGCCCATGTGATCCAGCAGTGGCCTTGGTCTACACACCAATCCTTGGTAGTAACTCTAACCATGGGGTGTTATCCCCGCTAGAAGCAGACACTGTCTGTGAAACAGGCTGCTAACTTCAGACAGTGCAGTTAGTTAGAAGAACTGAGCTGAAAAGTCACTGGACAGAAATTAATTCTGTTCTCACTCAAAGCAAGATGGGCATTAAGTGCATCATTGGCCTCTAAACAGAGACACTTCTAAATGTCTGTCACTGTCCTCTGATATTTGTTGCAAGTACATTGATCTCATTCAACATCAGGTGATTTCAGGCTAACCCTTTCCAAAGACAAATTAATCTGTGCTTGGAAGACTTAGCTAAACCATCTCTTCCACTTCCTTCACGGACTACTTCTTAAAAAGCAAAGCTATCTGTTTAAGCTGTATACTTGCTAAGGTAGGAGAGATGAAAACTAATGCTCAGTTTGTAGAAGCTGCAGTATTGACTGGCTGCCCTTAACTCAGCAGGAGAGACTGTGTGGTCTTCACTTCCTAATAAACCACTACCTGCAGAATTTTAGATCCTTTTTTAACCTTTGTGGGTTGAATACTGGATGCTTTGTCTGGTGTGTGCTACTCAACTGGGGAAGGCTGTCATCCAGAAGACTGAATACCAAGCTCCTGAGGTTTTACTTCATGTAGATCCAAGTTGCTCTGTGAATTCAGCATCTTGGAAAATCTCCTGGGAGAATGAAGAAGGGAGATGACGTCAGTTGGAAACTTCCCAACTCATTTTGCATCTCACATGCAGACTTCAAGTTTATAAAATTCAGCTGAGTTTTAAACTTGGATGAAATTAACTTCTTGATAGATTTAGTATCTGTTTCTGGGCAGGCTAACTAGTCAAGGTGTTTGGACTACACAATACCAAAAAAAGAATGCAAAGCTGCTTCCTTACCAGATAGGAGCCTGCATAGTTGGCAGGGCTCATGCATTACCAATACAGGCAGTTAGTATCTACTTGCCCTGCACTGTAGGATATCAAACGTGCTGCTAGAGTCATCTAATCTCATATACCCATAAATTCGGGTGCATTGAGGAATCCTACAAACTCCATAGCAATGTGTGAATAATCTACCTGTAGGTGGTTGTACAGCTGTGCATAAAAGTTTAGTACTTAACCAGTAGATCACAGATGGAATGGTTGAAATGTCATACTATTTCCACTCTAGGTTGTGATCCAGGCCTTGCTAGACCTTCACCTGACTTCCTTCAGCAGGTGATAAAGCTACAAGATTGTCCAGAGAAGGTGAGGAACAGAGGCTAAGGATCTTAGCTCTTTACTCTAGAAAAAGCTTTGAAACTTGAGGAAGTCTTCATAGATACTCTCTGAGACTTGAATCATAGAAGGCTTTAGGTTAGAAAAATACCTGGACATAATCTGTCCTCCATTCCATCTGCCTGGCTGCCAGAAGCAGCATTCCCTTCACCCTGCTGAGGACTGCTCAGATTTGTGGCAGGCTGACTGTACTGAAAGTAACAGGTGTTGTGACAAAAAGACTTTATGTGAAGGGCTTTGTGAGCAGTAGGTATCTGCTAGGACTTGGACCATGCAGAACTCTGATAGTAGAAATAGATGCTTAAGCTGGTGGATGGGCAGCTACTTGGTGCACTAAAGGTGAAGCTGATGCATGAATACCTGGCACTGAAATCACTCTGGTATGTAAACCAATTAATACAAGTTAGTATTTCAAATGGTGTGGGTATGTTAACTAAACCAACAGGTAGAAATGCAGATGGCTGCAGATCTCCTTTCCTGTTTGGCTCTGCAGGACATGCTTCTCTTTCTGTGGCAAAAGTAGACTAGAACAGATGATGCAGTCTTGTCTCCCCTAGTCCCATGGAAGAAAGCTGACATCAGTTAACATGATGAGGAGGTGCTCTGCTGAAAGGATTACAGCCTGAGAGAATTTAGATTGCTAGGCCATGTGCTGTGACACTCCAAAGCCTGTTTCTTTTTAGCAATAACGTAAGACTTCAGCAAACTGATGCAAACTGATCCTGCTTCCTGTTAAACAAAGGTTCAGCAATTGTAAGCATCATTTCTTGTGCATTTAGCTAGGAGATTCCACCCAGTAAGAAGGACAAATAGCTTCTAACTTGGCCTTCAACACTGAAAACTAGCTGAGTAGCAGGGCATGATGCCAGCTCTGACTATGAAAGGAGGGTTCTGCTGTTACAAACAAGGCAGTACAGCACAGTAGTACTTTTGAGTGTACACATCATAATCCTCTCCCCTACCTACAGCTAGCAGCCCTCCTGCTCTTAATCAGAGTTGGTCTGGGGTGTTTCATCCAAGGCTGAGATCCAGTAAACTCTCACAGCCTTTATTTTAAGACCCGAGACATTGAACAGTACCTGTGGCTTCAAGAACACACTCAAGTAGATTGAAGTGGGTTCCAGCCTTCACAAACCTCTGCCCAGAAAGTACAAGACACACCTTCTAGTTACCTTCTAGTTTGGTGAAGAAAGTTGCTATCTTCATGCAAGTGTCTGCTTCCACATGTTCCATCTTTGGTCCTTCCTCTACTTGTTCTGACACCTTGATGTGATTTTTCATTTTTTTAAGCAAATTCCATCTATTCTTTAAGTTCTATTTTGAGGGGTTTTGTTACAAGCTTTTGAGATGTTATGTGCAACCAGGCTTAAGCTGGTTGTGCAAGTGAATTCATTTCCATACTGAAAGCTTAGAATTTGTCTGGCTGCAGTTCTGGCACAACTTAACACTAATGCTTATTGCACATGGGCAATGAAGAGCTTTCTTCCCCTTTTGGAAACAGGAACAGATTTGTCTACAGCTACTGTGGTGTCCCAGGATTTGCTTGCTTTGCTCATTACTCTGCTCGGCCAAATTCTCCTGCCTAGTTGTACTGCAGGTATTTCTGAATCTATCTCCTGTTGCTCATCTCATTTTGTCCTTTCATTCTGTTTGTGTAACTCCAACAGAACTCGTTATCTGCTGAGTTACTGTAGCATTGCTTATTCCTGTTGTACTTGCTTCTGCTCCGGGGAGTCTGAACCAATCTATACCATGCACATCCTGCTCTTTTGCCCTTTTAAGACAGCATTTGAGGGCCTATCTTCCAAATTCTTGCTTGCTTGACAGTTAAATCTGAAATCTCTCATCTGTTGGCAACCACTTCTGAGCGTTAGCTGGGAGAATGTACCTAGTCTCTCTTACCAGACAGTGGTTTAGAACACCCCTTTTCCAAAATGTCCAGGCTAAATCATTATTCTTCCTACTTCCTAAAGCACTCCTCAAGGTGAAGAGAAATACTACCACAGTTCTGCAGGACTGCATTGGGCAGAGGGCTGTCTAAAATCCCAGTACTCCTGTGATGGGTTTGTGACAGAAACTGGTAGGAGCTTTAACTACACTGTTAGCCATTGTCAAAGGCAGACCTCTGTAAGTAGCTTCAACCTAGAGCTCTCACCTGTAATTCTAACCTTTGAACAAAGGAGGACTTCTTTTGAAGACACAGACCAGCTTGTCCAGCTGGAGCACAGACCACAGTTGCATTAAGGAATACTGGTGGACAAGGAAGATTGCTTTACTAAGATTACATGCTTCATTTAGCCACTAAAATACTGTGTGAAGCTAGGGCTAAGCACTAATTCTAAAACTAAAACACTTCTAGTTAATGTGCTACTTAAATGCAGTGATGTTTCTCTGTCTAGCAACCAGAGGAACCTTTGTCCTTACAAGTGAAGCACTTTGTGGGTAAATTTAGCTTTGTGCTACTAGTTAAAGCAAACATTAAAAAAACCCTCTATTTTCTGAGGAGCCATGGATCTTTGGGACTCTGTTGTCAGATGTTCCTACATATTGTACAACTTGTCACATACTGTTAGCTCCCTCTGCTACAAAATCAGAGCAGAATATGTGAAGTTACTGTGATATATATGTGAAGTTGAGTAACCACTAGCTTTATGGAGTGGTTGGTCAATATCAAAGTGTGAGACTGGAAGGTGTGGGAATGTACCAAGCTAGCTATAAAGTTGGGTTTTTTTGCGGGGTGGTGTTTGTTTGTTTTCCTCTGCAGCTGAGTCAGTTTCAAGGAATTACAGGCTTCCCAAACCCTTGTGCAGCTTTTCCTAAAATAGCCACTTGCTAGTTCTTTTAGCTTCTCTTCCTTAGGTCCTGGATGATACTCTTGGAGTTAGGACAGGAACAGGGACCTCTCCAAACAAGACAGTGTTTTAATTGTCTTTAGGATTCCAGGAGGGAGGTATGCATAGACACTGGTGCAAGAGTGTATGATCTGTGACTGTCCTGTAGTGCAGCGACAGCAATTCCATCTCTGACTGCTGTCAACATGTTTGGAAGTTAATGGACTAGGTGGCATGCCTCTGATAGGAAATTGCCATCCTGTCTACCACAGGAGTCTCCAGATGTGAAGGTAGGCTGCATTCCAGTCAACTAAGTGTTGCCACTTTGCCTGAAGTCTGTCTTATAAGTAGGTCTCTTAATTTGCCTAGCTGTTTTGTTTTCAGTATCTAACTTTCTTTAGTCTTACCAGGACCTGTTGGTTCAGCAATACTTCTGCTTTGTTATGAAGAGATACCAGGTTGCACCATACTAAGGGGAGGTATGGTCATACTGTGCTTTCTCTTCAACTTTTGGAACAGTAGAACAGCCTAATTCTCAAAGACCTTAGGGGATTGCCCAGGTCTCTTGGAAAAGGGTGATCCTTGGAGCTGATGAAATAAATAGCCCTAATACTGTCAGTAAAGCTTGTCAGGGGTATCTCTGAGAATGCTGTGCCTTACAGTGAATCTGTTCACTTATTAAAAACTTGCTGTTTTTTAACTCTCCAATACAGGATCTCAGTCTACCCAATGGCACACCTGTGGACACTTCCAGCCCAGCTTCGTCCTCATCTCTCCTCAACAGGCTGCAGCTGGATGATGATTTGGATGGGGAAACCAGAGACCTCTTTGTTACTGTCGATGATCCAAAAAAACATGTGTGCACAATGGAGACATACATCACATACAGGGTTACAACAAAGGTACAAAGCAACATTCTTCTTTCCTGTTACTCTTTTCTTTGGGGAGTTTTTTTAGGGCATACTTTGGATGTCTATGCCTTGCACTGTATTTCCTTATCTTAAGGACAAGTACTTTCAGTGCTTTCAGCGTCTTGTGAATGTGTTAAAGGTGTGACTTCTCTTAGCAGAATTGTTACTACTTCAGTATACAAAGTTATGCAAAACTTCTAATGTGTCAGTTTAGATTTTTGTCTCTGACTCTTAACTACAACTGTTTGTAAACTTGCAAAGCCAGTTTCTTTCATTCCCTTGAAAGTTTGTTCATGCGATGTAAGCTGACACCCGTTTGGTTTGAGTTACCTCCCCTGAAGGGGAATGTGCCTTGATCATCTCGAACTTTTTCTGAAATGCTTTAAGCTTGCTGCTTCAGGTGTTTACTGCACTTTCTCTGTCAGCCACTTACCGAAATTGTAATCTTGATCCTCAGCTGAAAACTAGCTTCTATGGTACGGAAGGCTGTATAGTATAGCTGCTGCTAAAATTAAGTAGCCTAAGAATGCTACTGCCTACCAGAAGAAATACACCTGAGATTTTTTTCAGCGTGTATTGTAGTTCAATCATTAATGCAATCTAATTACACTGAAAGAAAAGAGTGATCTTAAAAGTTCAATGCAATTACAACTGCAGTGTTTCATTTCTGTTAACTAGCTCATTCTTATTAGTATCAGTTCCGAGGTGATATTGACATCTTTTTGGGCACTTGTAGTTACTCAGGGAAAAAAGTCTTCTCTATCTTCACTGGGAATATACTTGATCTACTTGTCCTAAAAGACTAATACTCCTAGTTTATCTCACCTGGCTGGAAAGCGAAGAGTGGGGTTGAGAGACTTTGACAGATGCTATTTCAATATTCACCCTAGTTTTTCAGATTCATATAGTTTGTATAAAGTTCAAATAAAACACTTTGTGAACTGAACCTGAAGCTCTTCTGATATTCAACCATCATCACTAGTTCTTTCTCCTATTTTGACATACGTATAATCCATTTTGTATCATGTACGCTTCACGAGTGCAAGCTGCTTACCTCATTTTAACTACATAGAAATTTTTGCTGTATTTTACCTGTATTCTGTCAAGAATAATGATGCAGCATTTATGTACGACAATGTCTGTCTATCTCCATCACTGATAAGAATTTTCTTCAGTGGTTATCTGTGCGTAGCTGTAGTCTAAAACGAAGTTATATGTATGATCTATAGCTAAGGTAGAAATGTGCTGGAAAACACTCAAAGCACGAAAGAACTACTGTACAGTGTTTCAGTGACAGGTCGAGCCACCTCGTGTTGTGCGGAGACTTCAAAATTACTTTTTTTTCTTCCTTTCCTGGGGAAGTTGGGATGTCAATAACTTTTCATTATGTTCCTTTCTAGTAAAATAACACAAAACCTTATATTTCCCTTCTTTGAGGCTAACTACATGAAAACTCAGTGTCATAGGGGAAAAGAGCGATTTTATTTCTGTATATAAAAATAATTAAGTTCTTTCTGACTTTGCTTAAACTAAGAAGAATCCAGCATCTGGGTAAATTGGAATCTTCAAGCAGTGCATGTGGCATGGCTTGTATGAGAGCAGGTAAACATGCATATCTCATCTAAAAGAATAGGGAATTGTCTACAGCTGGGGGTTTTGTATGGAAAGGGAATGTACCGACAACAGAGAAACGTATCGCTCTTCCCTGAGATGGAAAGACCTTGGGTGCAGTCAGCAAAATCCTTGTCAGCATAGACCAAACATAACGGAATGCTATCACTCTAAATAATTTAATAGTCTGTAAGAGCTACGTTAACTATCAGTGCACACAGTTACCTGCCTTCCCCTTGAACTGGAGGCAAGTTGCACAAATACTGTCTTATCCATTTGTGGTGAGGGAGTTAATCATTAGAGCTGTGAGCATGGAGGGGAAGCTGAGAACAGTATGTTTTTTGTACATGCTCTCTCTATTTCTGTCTGAGGGTATGCCCAGGAGGTTGTGATGTGCTTCCTGGTGCTCAGGATGCCCAGGTGGTGCCAAAACTGGAGAAGGTGCCCAGAGAATCCATGGGGAGTTTTGTTTTATTTTGTTCGTTTATTTAAGAAAGTGGAGGGCAACTTTAGGGAACATCTAAAGTACTTCAAATATTAAAAAAAAAAAAAAAAAGAAAAGAAAAAAAAATAGCTGTGTAAAATAAGATACAGCAAAAAAATGGTTTATTTTCAGTCTTTGTGAAGAATACATTGGAGTTTCAGATGGATGTCTTCTGCTGTTGTTGTGTGGCAACTTTGCCAAAGTAAGATCCGTGGACCAGAACTGCTAGCTCAGCTCCTCTGAGGCATTTTAGTGCTATATAATGACAATGTTCATAATTAGAATGAGTTTGTAATGCGATAATTTAACCAACATGAGAGAAACAAGGTTGTTGGGCAGGGACATAACTTGTGTGTGTCTCTGTAATCTTGTTACCAAACATAACCAGGATGTTCCAGGGATCTTGTGATGAAAATCATGATGCCAATTACCCTTACAGTATTCAGGAGTTTCTCTTGTCTTAATTCCTTAATGATTTTTTTCTTCTCCACTCATCCCAAGAAACACATACCTGTTAGAACCAATGAAAACAAACCGACCGACCAACCAAAACCAAAGACCAATTCCCCCCCAACAAACAAACAATAAAACCCCCACTAATCAACCAAAAAAAAACCCCAAAAACCCCACCCCCCCCCTCCCCAAAAAAAAAAAAAAGTGCCTCAAAAAAAAGTGCCTCAATCCCAGTGTAGCCTTTTGGAGTCCCCTGTCTTTATGCCTTTGTGGTAATGTAACTGGGGTTGTCACACTGTGTACCAGGCACTTATTCCTGGACTAAGCTTATGGGAAGTTATTCAAACTACCACCTAGTACCAGCTGTCATTCCTTAACCAGTCATTTCTAATGTGTCAGGCTTTATTCTATGGCTATAGTGGTAATATTAAAAAAAAAAAAAAAAAAATCAAAGGCAAAATAGTGTTACTTGGAAATGGGAATTAAATGCATATTTGAAGTGTTATTCTCTTCAAAGAAAATTAATCTGGTCACTGGAAGCTCAGTAACTTTCACACTGTTTGGCATATGTAATTTGGTTTTAGCTTTGCAAATGTTTCTGGGGTTACTGCTGCTGTTGTTTCTCTTCCACATGAAACTATATATGCTGGTGCTTTGGGGTGAGACTTAAATGCTTAGGTTGGTAAGAGTATTTTAGTAGTAAAGCAGTCCAAACAGACTGATCTGATCCAGTTAACAATTTAGTAGAGAGTGTTAGTCTATACCAAGGCTTAGGAAATAGTAGTTTCTGTTTTAGAGCAACTGAAGGGACAAAATGTATGGCACACTCAACAGAAGCTGAAGGGCCTGGGATTTCTGAAGACTTAGGCATCTCCTTATATGTTTATGTCTGTACTTAATCAACTAGTCATAGGTGCTCAAGTTGAAAAAGTATCAGATTATCTTTTTCATAGAAGTGATCTCTGTGTGAAAAGATCGCAAGGAATAAGGGAAATGGGATGCAGTGATCCTATGAATGGTGATATCATTGTTGCTAGTAAAAATCAAACAAGTACGTTGGCAGAGCAACTTTGGGTAGGAAAAGTCATCAGGACTGAAAATGTTGTCAATCTTTGGGTGATGTGGTTAGAGGTGAAATGCCTTTGAAAGCATATCAGGCTAATAAAGCATTGATTATAAATCCAGATGGAATACAACATTTTATACATAACTATCTCTCTGGTTTGGAGGATGAGAAAGAAGAAAACAGGAGAGGAAGTGAGACTCAAAAGACAAAAGAAATAAAATCTGTGGAAAGGAAATAAATTATTCCAAAGAGTTGTAATACTTGATTTAAAAATAATTAAAAAGTCCTTTAGTTGTTCCCTAAAATATTGTGTTCTCTTATTTAGTATTTTTCCTGCTTTTATAGATAATCTATCTTTGAACACTATGAAAGTTTTGTATATAGGGACCTCCTAGTTTACAGGATTTCCAGAGTGGCTGGAAGTAATATTATAGTGGTAATACAAATATGAGCTGCTGTTATTAGCTAACATGGGTGAAGAGGTTCACACTGTGTAGTGTGCAGGAATGAACCCTAGTTCCCTGGCTTGCCAGAGCCTATCAGAGTGTAAACTGTGTAGTTATGTATCAATAACTGCACAACATCCCTACCTTTCAGTGATGAGATGATTTGATTTGTGATTGACATGAATTGTAACAGTGATATCTGTAACAGAAGCTCAGAAGAGGTTATGCATATATGTATATGCTTCAAACAGGCAAATCAAAGAATAATTTTTGTAACACTTTGGAAACAGAAGAGAGCTCCATATAACACATTAATGCACATGTTTCAGCAAGATGTGTAAAACATCTGCAATTATGAATGAATGGACTTGTTATTCTACCATGTGCTCACTGTGCTGAACAGAAAGTAAAAATAAATCTGAGACGCTTCTATCATTTCCGTTTTCATCAGGAATTTACATCTGGAATCCTCATGGAATCTTTCAGAATACCCAGCAATGTAAAATGATCTGCCTGACTAATACAACTATTACATTACATTGGTTATGGCTTGCTTATGGTTTAATTGTTGTAGCCCCTGTAACTTTAGCCACCGGAATGGGGAGATACTGATCTCTGTCAGATGACAGATATTAACCTTTTGTTAACCCGGATCCTTATTTTTCTGAAGAAGGTTCTTTGTTCTAAAGAAATGAGTAGTCTTTCACCCAGGCCACTGTTAACAAAGACCTCAAATTGAAATATTTAGCCTTTTTAAGCTAACAAGTTATATGAATTTATGGCTTCCATACTAAATACTCATGAAAAGAAACATGAAGGTGTTATGTTGTTTTAAAGACCCGTTACATTTTCATCTTGAAATTCTGTTTAACTTTGAGCCAAATGAATAATCCTGAAATAGCTTTCTCTGCTTCCTGTCAGACACATGCTTTCATTCTGCAGAAAGCAGCAGGAGGCCTTTTGCTTGTTTAGAGTACTGCTCATAACTATAAAATTGGACCAGACAGCAGTTTCAGAGTGAAAGATGAATGTTAATAGATCACACACAAATTGGTCTCTGTTGCTTCCAGAGTCCATAGCATGAGGTCTACCAGTTGCCAGGCAGAGTTGTACTGTGGTGTAAGGCTGACTCTTCCAGCAATTTAGATGCTTCACGCGAGTGTAGTACTAAGAAATGAAAGTTTCCAGAGTGCTTGATGACAAATTCATGGGTAGGTTCTTCCAGAGTATGGAGGGGTTATTGTGAGATTTAAGGCTCTGGGTAGTGCTTCTCTGTCCAGTACTTTGTATTGAGAAGTTCAGTGAGGGTTTGAATCATTACTTGGTGTTCCTGAACCTAGCATACCCATAGCCTGTAAAGCATGTGGTGTGCTCTGAGGTCATCACAGTCTAATTACAAAATTGTTATATGCAAGAATAATTGAGTATCTGGTCTCATGGTAGAGAACTAACTAGTCATATGTATGACTTCGTACTACTTATATACTCTTCAGTGCTATTAATTGTATTTCACATGTGAATTTTGCTCTTGGAGGAGTATAAGCAATTGCAGAGGTGAAATGACTTGTTTTAGGTCATAGGGTAAGTGCAGCTGAATATAAGAACTTCAAGCAGCAGATCTCTCATCATTGTTCGCTTTCTTTAGGTTTAGTTACTAGCCACTCTGGGGATTAGATGAGACTTTCTTCCAAGTTTACTTGATTTTCAGTTGTGTAAATGTAGCTTGAAGGAGACTTGGATTTATCAGGGAGATTATGGGAACATTAGTCCTGTCTGGTGTGCTATGTGACGTCTTGATTTTATGATGAAATATGGTGATGCAACTTCCTAGACATTCCTGACTTTGGATGCACACTGTGGCTTTTGCCACATGGGGAAGAATCCTTTTTCTTCAGGCTCTCTGTATTTCCTCTGCAGTCTTGGGAATCCACCCTGAAACACCACTCAGCTGTAAGGGATTTGAACTTGGTACATGGCTATAGTATATGAAAACTGACGTATTCACCAATGTTATTGAGGCACTTTAACAGAAAACTTAATGGCTGCAAATGGGTAACAGCAGTGACCTGAAACAGGATTTTCACTTCTTTGATACTTTGTCCCAGGCTGGTATTTCAAAGCTAGGCTGCTGTGTCTGTACTGTCAGTGAGCTTTTACCAATTTGAGTAAAAAATGTTTCAAGACAGTATTTGTCTAGCTCTGAAAATCTCATTCCTTTTTGTGTGTGTGTGTGTCATAGCACTGCTTTTGAGTATCGGCTAAAATGCAGTTTCTGTATGCAGACTGTCAGGGTTTGAACTCTAGGTACTGATTTAAACTTGTCTTACAGTAATCAAGATTGTAGATAAATTATAATTTGTGTTGTTTCTCAGTACTACAAACTATGTGTGGTGAGCTTTTTAGAATAGCTCATACTTGTTTACCAGTTCATTGTTAGCCTTCATAACAGAGCATACTAAATCTTGTTGTTATCCTTCCATCAACTGAAAAAGTGCCTTGTCCAACAGTGAAACAGAAGGTGAAGATAGTAGCATGTACAGGTGTAGGTGAAAAGCTTCTGTGAGGTGTATTGTAACTGTAAAGATGGAAGAGGCATATAAGGGGAAGTCTGCTTTAAATGCTAAAGCTTTGAAAAGAAGAAAGGAAAATATCTGAATTGGTTTGTTACTTTATAGTTAGTCTCTCCGCTTGATTGCAGCAAAGGAATAGCTTTAGACCTAGATGAATTCAAAAGGACAGCAAATCAGAGCACACATATTAACAAAGTCTCTCTGGTGGAAACAAGTCTCCAGAGAAAACCACTACTTGGAGAATTTTCACCCTTTAACAAGATAAAGTTAATTAGGATGGGTTTCAATTTGAAATAAGATGACATGTGTAACAGTGGCCATGCAGTAAGAAATTAAAACCCTGTGAGAAATGTGTCCGAAGTTCATGTTTTAATGAGAATTTTTCTGACACTTGAAGACATTCCCCACTTTTAGATTCTGCAAAAGAGCTCTGATCAAACTGAGACGAGGCCTGTCCTGGAGGAACAGTAGGCATAGATCAGATTAGGTTGCTCATTCAGAAGAGCTCTTAAATTATCTCAATATACATTAGCGCTTACAAAGCTTTTCTGATTTAGTAAAGAGGCCCCTCTTTAGGGTAATACACCTAATGAATCATGCAACAAACATATTGATGTCAAGTAGAAATTATTCCCAAAAACGGATGAATTGTTACCTTGTTTTCTTAAGGAAAATCTCATTTATCCTGTTTATGCCTATGTAAAACTCTGTGGAGAGTCTTTAAAAAAACAAAAAACAAAACAAAAAACAAAAACATGATTGGAAATACTTTTTGTGTGGTTTGGGTATGTATGAGATCTGATATGCTTGTTGAGTTAGAGACACCCAAACTGATTTTCCAAAGTATACTTCTGATGTGTATTTTT
>JAAGNO010018176.1:32378-48325 GCA_033439905.1 Ceryle rudis
CTACTTAGATGGCACTACATCCTGGAAGGAGAGTTTTTCTTTACAATACAGAAGACCTTACAGGCCACAGATTTTTTTTTTTTATATATATATATATATTTTTTTTTTTTTTTTTCAGAATGACTACTCCAAAGTTCCACTTTCAGGCTGCCCAGGAAAAAATGTGGTCTCTCTGAAATAGTAGCTATTCCTTACTGCGCACTTAACTAGGCCACTCATTGTTGTTGCTCTAAGTGTCTTAATCTTGCAAGAAATGCTGTATCTTAGCTACTAAAAATGCGAAGTATTGTAGGAAACTTCTCTAGTTGGAGCAACTTGGCCTTCAGCTGTTATCCTATCAGAAGGAATAAGAAACACAAAATGAGATGCAACTTCCCACAGGCAAATGGCTAAAATTGGCTAAAGTGTTATCCCTTAAATTAAGACCTGATTATTCAGTCAAGATAAGTATCTCTATGCAGTGGCATCCTAATTACATTTCTCTACTTGGAAACCTGTGTTTGTGCAAAGGTTCCCTTCCTTCTTCAGTGAGACCTCTGGAATGTGGGTAAGGTATTTACTGTATTTAGATCAGTGTACTATCTGACAGTGTCTTTTTTTTTTTTTTAATTTAAAAATAAATAAATAAATAAAAAGCTCATCCTATGCTTCTAATTTTGCATATCTACCTACCTGTCTGTTAATACTGGTTTTATTTAGGATCTCATTATAGCATGTAAATCTACTATGCCATAGTATTACAATACTATTGTGAAACAGTGCATATTTTTTCCTTATCAATCACCATGAAGGCCTTGCCTCCTCAGGTTTATTGTAAACTTCTGACTAACCTCTAGGGTCAGCACCTCTAGCGTTATCTACCATTGTTCAGAAAAAGACTGGAAGACTAACAGTAGTAATGGTATGACTTTTATTCTTGCTGTGAAAACAAGGGCTCTTTGATGCCAAGCTAATTGCCCAATCAGCTGTTCTAGCTAAAAGCAGTAATTAAACAGGGCAATCTGTGCAGGAGTAATCCCTAGACAGTGATGAGGATGGATGTTGCTGCTTAAACCTCCAGGTTGTAGGTCAGTGTTCTATAGCAGACCTTGCTCCTGTCATCAGTGTAAGGCCGTATCTTCTTACCATCTCCCTTTCAGCCTTGTGTGAGAGGGGTTTGAGACCTCTGAATTGCTGAAGGGGTCTCTGGTGGCTGTGGATGAGGAGGCAGGGATGGCCGCTTTATTTATTTATTTATTTCTCCACTGAAGAATGATGCTGGAATGTCAAAGGTTTGGATAAACGTAGGTCCTAGAATGAATTATGCTGAAGACTTCCTTGCTGTGAAGCATCAGTAGGTGGAAGGGGGGAATATAATTGTTAGTACTGTGACATGTCCTTGTGGATGTGACAGGACACCACTGTGGGGAAGAGTGTAACTTGACCATAGCTTTGGTTTTGTGTTGTGTAGTTCGTTTGGTTTTTGTTGGTTTTTTTTCTTCTTTCTTTAGAAAGGTCCTTCATTGTAACAGAAGAAGAGTCTTGCAATATGCCCCAGACTTCTCATCTACTGACAGCTTTGTCAGCAGGTAGTGGTGGTTGAGGAAGGGTCCAAAATAGTGGCTTGCAGGGAAGCTGAGAAGAAGGCTTGGGGTTTTCTTGGTCCTGCTTGTGCCTCTGCTTTCACAGCTTCCTGGTAAGAGCCAGGTAGAATAACCCAGCCTGTCTTCTGGATGAAAACATTTGAAGAACATAATGGAAATCCTTAGAATAACAGGGTCAGTGCTTCAGACCTGGCGTCCTCAACTCTTTCATATGCTTTTCTTCTTGCTAACAACAGTTATGAGAAGGCTAGTGAAACCAAGAAGGTGGCTAAAAATTGGGCTGGAGCTGAACTGGTCTTGGCTGTGAAGGGGTGTCTTGGGTGTTCCTGATGATGCACCTTTGTGCTCTTCAGATAGACTGATATGCACTCTAGAGGGTTTTTTATCTGGCAGATCTTTCTAAAGAGGGAGGGGGGAAATAAAGCTCACCCTTCAATTATGTAACCATCTCTCCCAAGGGAAACATAAGTAAGTGTACTTCACTTCTGTTGTACTTTCTAGGATGTCAAGGTCTCCTTCTATGTCTTTTCCCATGGAGGTCTAAACATCTGTGTGCCATTCCTCGGTCATTCAGTTGCTCTACGGGCTTGAAGGGAGAGGCTTTTAAATCAGTCAGTGCTGAAGTGGAGGTCTTGTTTTCTTTTTTTCTGTTTTTCTCCTGCATCGAGTACATACATTGTGTTGATTACCTGAGTATATGAAGCAGCTGATCCCTGGAGAGAAGCATGTGTAGGTGCTATCATCTCTTTTTCAAAGAGGCTGAACTAGTGGAGGCAAATGAAACTGAGCTGCTAGTAACACCAACCATGCTTCCCTCCCACCTCTGCATTTTGGTTTTTTTTTTTCCTAGTTTAAGATTTTTCCCCAAATTAAGTAGTAACGTAGAGAGGAATGCACAATTGAGTGTAGTGAGTAAGAAACTGGAACTAGGGTAGAAAAATACTTTAATGTAGTCATCACTGTCTGGCTTTAGCTTTGGCTGCTAACTCCTTTCAAGAAAGATAAGAATTTTACAGAAGACCAAGACTTAGTGATTGCCTTAATATTGTCTTAAGCCAAAACTATTCCAACAACAGAGGTAGGAATGTCTGTAACCCTGCTTGCTTTCCAGGAGGTAAAACTAAGCCCAGAATGCTGCAGTGCTGACTTATGGGAGACTCCAGCACAGTTCCACAAAACCCCTGGAAATATCTTGCCTGTTAATTTTCAGAGATTGAGATCTGCCACTTAAGTTTTTCAGCTTTCTCTGTGAGAGACGCATGCCTTTGCAAAGTGAGATTTATGGATCCTACTGAGAAAGCAGGAGGAATTAAACTGTGTCAAAACCAGAGATGTTTTACTTGCCATCCCTGGACAATGGCAAGACCCTCTTCCCTTTTGTGTGCACTCTGGAAAAAAAAACCAACTTGTGCTAAGCTAATGAACAGTTTGATCTGAGATCCAAATTCTTTCAGCATTTAGTGAGGTGGTGTTCAAATCTTCAAGGGCCCTTATGTTGTAACCAGATAGTCATCAGCATTTCAGTGTTTTCTGTACAGGCTGTTAAATCTACACAGCAAATAAGCTTTTCAAAGCTGTGATGTGTTTTCATCTGCCTCCCCCTGAGGAACAAAACTTGATATATGGAAAACTGTGCAAATCTGCTTGTGATGTAAAGGCAGCAGGAGCAGTTTTCTAAAGATGAGTGGTAACTATTTGCAAGTTTTTACACTGGGACTTACCCTGCTTTCCTACTTCTAGACTAGGTAGTACCTACACAGTCTTCCTGACCTGTTGGAAGAATACTGGTTGATAAGGTTCTCAGTGCTAGGGAGACTTCACCTTCATCCTCATGTTACAGGATAAGACAACCATGTTCTGTATACATCCTGATTACTCTCATTCACTCACTGTCTGATCTGTTTTAAGAAGCCTTTGCCCAATGACAGCCAGTTCACAAAAGCTCTCCCTACTGTTAAGTCATTACTTTTTTGAAATTCAGGTCATATCCTGCAAGGCTGAGGGATAGCTGCCCTATTAACACAAAAAAAGCAGTCAGAACCACTGTCTGATGAGAGCTGTGTACCTGTGCATGAATGAACTTGTTTAATGAAAGTAGTTCATAGGAAGTCTTAGAATTTTTTTTTATAGTGTGGCACTTTAACATATATGATAAGCTGGTGTTACTCTGAAGTGTAGCTGAGCAGGGCACAAATCCACGGTGGATGCCTAGGTGTTGATAGTTGATAGTCCCCATCTACAAATGCAGCTGTTCTGTTGGTGAGTATTCTTGTTAGTCCGTGGACTAATTTGCATGTCTCTTATAGCTTGCAGGTCAAAGGAGGGAACAGATGAGCCTGATTTCTTCTGTTCTGTCTCTCTATGCCTTCCTTTTCTAGAACCAAAACTATTTAATAGGTAATCACAGAATGATAGGGTTTATAAGGGACCTCTGGAGATCTAGTGCAACCCTCCAGGCTAAAGTGGGTTCATCTAGAGCAGGTTGCAGAGGAATGTGTCCAGGCAGGTTTTGAAAGTTTCCAGAGAAGGAGACTTCATAACCTCTTCCTCTTCAAGGGCTCTGTCACCATCAAAGTAAAGAATTTTTTTATTATGTTTAGCTGGAACTTCCCATGTTTCAGTTTGTGCCCACTGCCCCTTGACCTATCACTGGGACCACTGAAAGAGTCTGGCCCCATCTTCTTGACGACCACCCTTTAGATATTGATAAGCATTGATCAGATCCACTCTCTGTCGTCTTTTTTCAGGCTAAACAGCCCCACATCTTGCAGCCTTTCCTTGTACAAGGAAAGTTCCAGACCCGTAATCATCTTTGTATCCCTCCACTGGACTCTCCTCAGTAGTACCCTGTCTCTCATGAACTGGGCAGCTCAGAACTGGACACAGTACTCCAGGTGCAGCCTTACTGGGGCAGAGTAGAGGGTAGGAGAATGTCCTTCAAAGTGCTGGCCACACTCTTGTTAATGCATCTCAGGATGCCATTTGCCTTCTTCGCTAAAAGAACGCACTGGTGGCTCATGGTAACTTGTTGTCCACCAGGAGGTTCTGCACAGAGCTGCCCTCCAGCAGCTCGATCACAATAATATTGCATAAATATACTGTTCATAATACATTAGAGATACTTTTCTGTTGATACTGTGTTAAGGCTGCTGGCTTCCCCCGGTGCTAGATTTCTGGCATAGAACTCATACTGGATCCCCAGTGGAGAGTGGTGGGAGTACTGTGTAGTAACTGAAGGTTGGAGCCATTCAGACAGCCAAGTGAAGAGGTGGATTGCGTTTAAATGTCCAAGTATGTGGCAGTTGCTCTCAGTCTGGAAGTAAATACAAAATCTTCGCTGGAATTTAGCAGGTGGTTGTAGTGGCTAGGAGTAGCAGAGCAGCCCAGTGCTGGACTTGGTGTCTGCTCAAAGCTAGGAGAGCTGCTACATTTCCCAGAATTCAGTGGTTTTGATGTCTAGCTGTAGATGTGTAGTGTGCTGGTGCTGCAGCACCACCTTCACAGCAAGATGGTAATGATTCTGTAATTAAGTATAGCTCCCTAAGCTTCTCTGTGAGCTGTGTTTCTCAGATGGACATAATAAGGGCTATCTACCTTCCAATCAGGGCTATTGCAATACCAGGCTCTTCAGCAGAGACTCCTAGCTGGTACACAGTTTCATTAGTGCTTTTAGGGAGTTGCAGTACGTGCTGTGCAAGCAGCCCCATGCAGTCAGCTTTCCAAGCTGTGGACTCCTTGAGGACAAAGCTCTGAAGTGAGATGTTTTGGTGCACACTAAGCATATCCTGTTCTTCTTTTCCAGACCACACGAGCAGAATTTGATTTGCCAGAGTATTCTGTCCGCCGGCGGTACCAAGATTTTGACTGGTTGAGAATCAAACTGGAAGAGTCTCAGCCGACGCATCTCATTCCTGTAGGTAGTAAGCAAGAATCTGCTATTAAGGACAGTTCTGTAACTCTCTTCCAAGGGTGGTATTTTGGTAATATGTCTCTTTAGGTTTAAATAGTGCTTCTTTCTCTTCTCCTATGTAGATTTATGAAAGTGCAACCTGAAAAGTGCAGCCCCTACCATAATCTGGGCAGCATCAAAAGAAACATGTCCAGCAGATTGAGAGAGGTGATTCTGCCCCTCTACTCAGCTATTGAGACCCCAACTAGAGTTCTGCATCCATCTTTGGAGCCCTCAACATAAGGAGGACATGGACCTGTTGGGAGTGGATATGCAGGGTGGACCACAAAAAAGATCAGAGAGCTGGAGCACCTCTCCTACAAGGACAGTCTGAGAGAGTTGGGATTGTTCAGCCTGGAGAAGAGAAGGCTTCAGGGAGACCTTATTGTAGCCTTTCAGTATCTGAAGGGGGCCTACAAGGAAACTGGGGAGGGACTGTTTACAAGGGCTTTTAGTGATAGCACATGGGGTAGTGGCTTCAAATTGGCAGAGGGTAGACTGAGATTAGAAATTAGGAAGATCTTCATTCTGAGGTTGGTGAGACACTGGAACAGGTTGCCCAGGGATGTTGTGGATGCTTCATCACTAGATGTGTTCAGGACCAGGTTATCTGGGGCCTTGAGCAACCTGGTCAAGTGGGAGGTGTCCCTGCCCATGGCAGGGGATTTGGCTTAGATGAACTTTAAGGTCCCTTTCAATCCAAACCATTTTGTAGTTATTTGATACAATACTTCATTTTGTGCTAGTGGTGTGGGAAGAGCTCCCATTCTTTATGAAGCCTGAATTTTCTCGAGTGGCACACCTGAGAGGTAAGCTTTAGCAGCCTTCTCTAGGCCAGTGCAGTGACTATATTTGTGGCATAAATGGAACAAAATGCATCTGTCTGTTCAATTATTACATCTAGATTTTCAAGTATCTGAGGCTTATGAAAAGCCACACAGATACTTTAAGTCCTAGCCTCAGCCACAGAATCACCATATGTTAGGGGTTGGAAGGGACCTTTAAAGATAAAGTACAACCCCCCTGCCAGAGCAGGTTCACCTAGAGTAGATCACTCAGGAGCAAGTCCAGGTGGCTTTTGGAAGTCTCCAGGGATGGAGATCCCACTACTGCCCTGGACTGCCTGTTCCAGTGCTCTGTTACCTTCACAGTGAAGAAGTATTTTCCCATGTTGAGATTGAACCTCCTATTTTTCAGTTTATAGCCATTGCCCCTAGTCCTGTCACTGGACACCACTGTGAAGAGCTTGGCCTCATCTTCCTGAAACCCACTCTTTACACATTTATAAGCATTGATAAAATCCTCCAGCCTCCTCCAAGCTAAACAGACCCAGGTCTCTTAGCCTTTCCTTATATGGTAGGCGCTTCAGGCCCTTAACTATCTTAGTGGCCCTGTGCTGGACCCTCTCTAGTAGTTCCTTGTCCTTCTTGAACTGGGGAGCCCAGAACTGGACACAGTACTCCCAGTGAGGCCTCACCAGCACAGAGCAGAGTGGGAGGAAAACCTCCCTTGACCTGCTGACCACGGTCTTCCTGATGCATCCCAGGATGCCATTGGCCTTCTTGGCTATGAGGGTACACTGTCTCATGGTCATCCTGTTGTCCACTAGGACTTCCAAGTCCTTTTCCCCAGATATGCCCTCCAACAGCTCAGCCCCCAACCTGTACTGATACATGGGGTTGTTCTTCCTCAGATGCATCACTTTATACTTGCTCTTATTGAATTGTATTAGATTTCTACCCACCCAGCTCTCCAGCCTGTTTAGGTCATTTTCAAGATGTCATTTTGAGCTGGCTTTGAAGAGTAGTTTAAAACTGTGCTAACACTAGCACAGAGTTACAAATCTTAGCCTCTGGCTTTGTAACTATTGCATGTCTTCAGTAGGCAGAAGTTTAGCTAATGAGATTAACTGAACTACTGCATCCCTTGTTTCTAAGCTGGCAGTCTGACCTCGTTGTGTGATACGATGAGGCTGATACTGGTCTTCAGTAGTAATATCATCTGGTTTTTGTGCTGTAGAAAATGTGAAAAGGTAGGAAGCCTGGGAGATCACCACTGTTACTTATTTTGTACAAAGAAATTTTAAAAAGGCCTGTAAGGAGGTGAATAGTTGGGAAAGAGCAACACTTCTAGCAGACCTTAGACTGCCCATCTGGGGTGAGGGTGAAGTTTCTCCACTCTCCCCCCTCAGCAAGGACTAAGCTATGTGAAAAGTATTCAGTTAGGCAGCTCTACAGTAGAGTGCTATTTAAGTCTTTATTTACTCTAGGACTTGCCCCTAAGTGGAATAATAAAGTCTCTCAAAGATAAGAAATACTTCACAAAATTGTGGGTAGGGAGAAGAGTGAGCTTGCCAGGGTAAGGTGGAGGTGTGAAACTGTGTTAGCTGCCCAGACCCGCTTTTTTCACTTCCTGTTCTCTGAACAGCTGGAACTATTGAGTTTAAGTTTCTACAGATTCTTGAGTGCACAAACAGGCTGCCAGTCCTACCTGAAGGCTGCAAGGCAATAAATAATAGTCTGGTGGCAGAAGGCGAGTCACAGCCAGGGAATCATGCTTCTTTGCTGTTACCTGGAATTTGTTGAACAAGAACGGCAAATTTGGCAAAAGTGGCACTAATACTGGATGTGAAACTGTCTGCAGAACAAAGCAGTCTCTTAAGTGCCCTTCTTATACAAAATCTGGAAGCATAAGGATATGCTGCTGCCTTTTATTTGTCTATGCACAAGTTACCAGTTAAGGAATTTCATCTTAATCTCCTCCATGTGGTGGTATGGCAGAGATCACTGAATGCTTTATGTGTTTATTGCCTAGAAGTAGATGGGGAATAGAAGCTAAAGGCAGTTTCAGGTACACTGTGACTCAAGTGTGTTCTGAAAGGATGTTTCAAACTGGTCTAAGTTTATCTGTGTTTGTAACTGGAGATACTGCAGTCCTGTAGGCCTTCTGTCTGACAAAACTCTGGAGGGGGGTTGTCTTCCTGACCCCAGTATAATGACTGCCTAAAATCTTCCTGTAACATATGCTGTGTCTTCTCAGTGTGGCAAGTCAAGATAACCTACGCTTAGGAGCCCAAACTAAACTAAATGAGTTGCTTTTCATCTCTCTGGTTACTCCTTTTTTCCTTTTTTTTTTTTTTTTTCTTTTTGTTTAAATTATCTGAGACATTTTAATCTGTTTTCAAACAACAGTAAAAAAGTGCTCAGATCTGTTTTCATACTAGAAAAGCCTAATGTTGCCAAGGATCTTGTCTTTGGATGGTAATGTTTGGGTACTCAAAGCCATTTCTGACTGCAGTTAACTCTGCTCACGTCTCAGCAGGGAAAAGTAGACTGTTAAGCTGGAAGACTGTAGGGTAGATAATGCAGAGTTAAATCAGGGTATTAGTTGCTGGCTGTGCTTACTGACTACTTGGGATGGACCTCCAAAGGCCTAAAATGTAAAGGACTGCAGCTACTTCTGTAAACCAAGTTAAATGGCAGAAGTCTTTGTAATAGAGGTGCAGCCTTCTGTGGGTCTCAAATACACTCGAGTGATTATTCAGTGCCAGCTTGCATGTGTTCGGTTGAACTAGGGTTCTTCAAACTAGTCTTCTGGCCTGTCCTCCTGCATACAGCGCTGAGGTAGTGACTTCCTAGAGTTTACAAAGCAAGGGAAGAGGGTTTCTGCCTCTCTGAAGAATACTGCACTAAGCATTATTCTTGTGAAGTCTAATTAGAGTGTACCTTACAGTGGTTTAACCAGAGGACTCATCTGAGTGCTAGGCATAAGATAATGTCATAAATATAGGAACTAAATATAATGGTCAAAATGTAGCTGTGTTGCTGGAGTGTGCCCAGAGAAAGGCACCAAAGCTGGTGAAGGTTCTGGAAAATAAGTTATATGAAGAGCAGCTGAGGGAACTGGGGTTGCTTAGTTTGGAGAAGAGGAGGCTGAGGGGAGACTTTATTGCTCTCTACAACTACCTGAAAGGAGATTGTAGTGAGGTGGGTGCTGGTCTCTTCTTCCAAGTAACTAGCAATAGGACAAGAGGTAATGGGTTTAAATTCCGTCAGGGAAGGTTTAGATTAGACATTAGGAAAAATTCCTATACTGAAAGAGTGGTGAGGCATTGGAACAGGCTGCCCAGGGAGGCAGTGGAGTCGCTATCCCTGGAGGTGTTCAAAAAAACTATGTAGACACAGCACTTCAGGACATGGTTTGGTAGTCATGCTAGTGTTAGGTAGATGGTTGGCCTTGATGACCTTAGAGGTCCATACTGCAGCTAAGTCATGCTGGCTGTTTAGTGATTTGGTTTGTGGTTTGGTGTGTGTGTGCGTTTTCATTTTGTTTGCTTTGGGGGTTTCATTTTGTTTGTTTGGGGTTTTTGTTTTTGTTAGGAGGTGCATTCTTCAAGTACTTTCTGCATCAGCTAGGGTACGATAGGAAGGGCGTACGCATACACAGTAGGTTTTTTTTCTTTTGTCACAGATTTCAGATAAAGCCTTTTTGCAGAGGAGAATCCTGATTCCTGAAATAGGTAAAAATAGCTGTCATTGCTAGCCTAAGTGTAAGCAGATTGGGTGAACTGTTTCACAAGAATAAAATGTAAAGCACAATTCAGCTTTATGAATGTCAGCTATAATAGGTGACTTAGTGCTTAAGGCTCAAGCCTGAACTGCTTGACCATTTGCTGTGTCAAGCTTATTCATCTGTCTTTGCTCACTGTGATCGCTAAGGCTTATCAGCCATCCACAGAAGGGCCCTGTCTAGGAGCTGTAAATTTTTCAGAATGGGGGAAAAAGAGTAAGTACAATTACTTAATTTTTCTGAGTTTCCTTGGACTGAGTAGCCTTGTGTTTACATCATGATGGGAGGGGGAGCTGCACATTGATGTAGGGCATTGCATGTAACTCTGATTGCATCTCCTTTAGAGCTGGAGCTTGAATGTGGATAGCAGTAGAGGGGGAACACCCTAGACTATGCTAGAAGTACTTAGTGTGAGTAGTATCTGGGTTTCACTGGTGTAATGCTCAGCTAAAGCCACTCATTAAAATTGATAGCATTAGGTCAGAGCAGCTAAAGGGTAATTCAGAGCAGGGCTTTCTCTAAATCAACATTTCTGTTCCTGTTAAGACTGGAGTTGGATTGCTTTGTATGTTTCCAAATAGCAGAAGCGAACTTTTGGTCTACTGAATCATGTGCATTTTGCTTTTCTTTGACAGCCTCTTCCTGAGAAATTTGTAGTGAAGGGCGTTGTTGATCGCTTTTCTGAAGAGTTTGTGGAAACAAGGAGGAAAGCATTAGACAAATTCTTGAAGAGAATTACTGATCACCCAGTGCTTTCTTTTAACGAGCACTTCAACGTGTTTCTCACAGCCAAGGTAAGCCAGTAACTTCCAAACAGAGTCATTGACAGGAACAACTGAACAGGCAGTTTGCAGTCTCTTTTGAAATGAAGGTTAAAAGGCATTAATGAAACTACATGTGCAAGTCAGAACTTCCCTAAAATACTGGAGTTGTTGGGGACTCTGAATGCTGTGTGTGATACACCCCTCTGTCACAACCGTAGGGGTTCCCTTTGCTTGAAGGGAGGGGTGGTCTGCAGATTTACAAAGGCAGGTCTCCAGACCTGCTTGTTTTGTATCCCTGTGTCTAGAACATACTCCTCTGTTGCATGAGGGGTTCAGAATTTAGAAAACTCTAGACTTTTTAAAATGCTCTTTTGGGTAGGAGGGAAGTGCAGGAGGAGGGATCTCTCTTGCACAAAAGCCGACAAGTCTGTTGACTTTTCTTGTATGTGCATTCTATACTGCTTGCACCCATTGTCCTCAAAAGTAAGCATGAAGACCTCATCCTTGTTTGGTCTCAGTTAACAACTTCAGTTTCATCTTCTGTGTGACTTACACAGAAACGGTGCAATTTTCTATGGCTCTGTTTTGAACTGCATTTTAAATAAGACTAGGAGGACCTGCAGTTGTGCTTGGGTTTGACCTGAGTAAGTAAGGAGAGCTGTAAAAGCACATCTTTCCAGTGTCACGTTATCCTAGCTCACTCAAATGTAACACTTAATTTGAGCTCATTTTAGGCTCATGCTCTGCTTACTGGTAATATGACACTCAGTCTCCAGTTCCCTTTTATTCCCCCTCTGTGGTGAACTTAACTACTGAATAAGTCAGAAATGCGGAATTTGTTTAGCACCTTGATAGTTAAATGTCAGATACTTTTGTTCTGCTTTTCAACTGTCAGTCTGATGCAATTTTCTTAGCTGCTTCTCATCTTCTCCCACCCCACTAAAATGAATCCTGAACCCTGGGCAGGGCTTGCCTTGAGAGCACAGAGCTCTCGGGGAGACTGAGACAAGAGTACGTGTTCTTCTGTCTGTCTCAAGTGTTGAGAGTGTGCTGGAGTGCAGCAGTAAAGCATCAGTTCATTGTGCTAGGACTTCAGAATTTAGTTGCTGCAAAAAGACGTGAAACCACCTCCTGGCTGAAAAAGAGAAACAAACTTTCCTTATGGTTCTCTTTTTGGACCAGTAACACACCAGGATGCTCAAGAGTGAATAATCTTGCATTAATGGGTTGGCATTTTTATGGTATTTTTATGCCATACAAGCTGGCATCATTAATTCTGCTATCTGCTTGCAGGTAGTGCTTAGGATAGGCAGAAGGCAGAGTCGAGGAACCACTGCATTTAAATGCAAATACAATTCAAAATTATAGTAGTTAAGATGTTGGGTTCTCTTAATCAGACATACTTGACATTTGTGTAAGTACTTGGAAAGAATACCATAGTACATGTTTTGAAGATTCCTCCTGTATTTTCTTAAAGAGCACCTAAGCTTTTAGTCTAGTTTGTAATACCATGTCTTGATTCTTGACCTCTACAGTTCTACCTACTTGGCTTGAAAACATCCCTTTCTCAGGCTGCATAGGATAACTTTCTTATAGCTCCTAAGCAAGCCTGTTCTGAGATGTGTGATAGTGACCCCTGCTGGAAGGAGTAGAGTGCAAAATGGACTGCGTTTTTGCTAACTAAAACTTTTTTTTTTTTTCTGGTGTGCTGTCAAGGTGAAATCCCCTGAAGATTGTAGGTAAACAACCTTGCTAACATAGGTTGTCTGAATGTTGATTTTTGCAAACGTGTAAAGCGTTGGCAAGGCAGTTTAAGCTTTCTGTGCAGGCAACCTGGCTACATCTGACCCAGCCGAGCTGCAGCCTGTCTTGCAGAGAAGCTGTGCTAGTATCTGCATGCTGTGCTTTTCCTGTGTATAGTCTTCCCCTGCCTCCTGGCTGACCACATAACTGGTGTAAGGAGGCTGCTGACCAAATAGGCATGTAATATGTAGCTCTGTACTGGGTCACCATAGCCAGCTGGTGCATTTGCATAGTATCAGTATTCTGGGCCATGACTTAAAAGTATGTGTGGATGAATGGCATGAACAGTATTGGTGGAAGCGGAGCTGTTAATATCACTTACTTCCCTGGTGACAGTACAGGAACATGGGAAAGTCCCATGGGAACATGGGAAATAATGTACTTCACGCCATTCTCCTGGATAGTTTATCTCCATCTAGAGGCAGTCTTGCAGCTGTGCTCAGCTGTACAACTTGTACAAAGTGAGGTTTTGTCCAAAGCTACATGTCACATGTAATCTCCTGCCTTCACAAGATTTGATCTTGACTGGAAAGTATTCTTCACAGTATTAATCTTCCAAAATGTAAGTGAAATATTTCTAAACTTTGGCATTTTTTTAAACTTCCTAGGATCTTAATGCCTACAAGAAACAAGGAATGGCATTACTGTCAAAGATGGGGGAGTCTGTCAAATATGTCACAGGAGGCTACAAATTGAGAAGTCGTCCACTGGAGTTTGCAGCCATTGGGGAGTATCTAGACACGTTCTCTCTAAAGCTTGGTACCATTGACAGAATAGCACAACGGATTATCAAGGAACAGTTGGGTAAGGACACAGGATGCCCTGTCATAATACTTCAGTCTGAGTGCTTTGTATCTTTGTTCTGGTTGATGACATGACCAGTACAACTTGTGTCAATGATTCTGGCCTGTAATGAGCCACACACAGAGCAAAATCTAGTGACTCTTGTAGATTTAAAACAGGCCCAAAGCAGAACGTATTATCTTCTCTTAGTTCAACTATCCAAGTTTGTTTGAAGTCACTCTTGTTGTTATACCAACCTACTTTCATACTAGAGTTATGTTTGGAAAGACTTTTGGGAGGAGGGAAAATCTGTAGATTCCATCTGGAAGAGAACCAATGTAATTCCTAGACAAAGATAACTTTGAGACCTGTCTTAGCATAGCTAAATTTTACATATGTTTAAAAGAAAACAAAACAAAACAACCAAACAAAACAAAAACAAACAAACAAAAAAAAAACCCCAAACAAACAAAAACCCAAAGCCAAAACCCACCAACTTTGGCTATTGCATAGATTCAAGTGTCTTTGTTTTCAAAGCTTGTAGGAATGGTGAGTTAAGCAGAGGGCAACTTGAACCTGTCACCTGTGCAGCCATAGAGCTCTGTCCATTAACATGGTAATACAACACAGAACTTGACCCCTGGGAGACTTAATGTTTGCCAAGCTTGTTGCATACTTTCTCCTGTTTGGCATGAGTGTTAGCAGTGCTTTACTCTTACTCTGTTAATCTACTTTTCCATCTGCCTCTTACAGAATACTTGGTGGAACTACGAGAATATGGACCTGTTTATTCAACTTGGGGAGGGCTGGAGGTTGAGCTATCAGAGCAACTGGAGGGTGTGTCTGCCTGTATTGGGAACTGCTGCACGGCTCTTGAAGAACTCAGTGAAGACATGACAGAAGAATTCTTGCCTGTGCTTAGGGAATATATATTGTACTCAGAATCGATGAAGGTAAAGAAAGCCCTGTGGCAGAAGACACTGTCACTGTATGGAATGATATATCAGTGAGTTCGTTCTTTCAAACAGTGAGAAGGCTGGTGGTGGGAAAAGTGGGGAAGTAATACCTTAAGTAGAAGGTTAATTTGATAATCGGAACAAAACTAGGTATGCTTAATAGCAGGATACTGCATGGGTAGCATTATCTATCTGCATTGCTCTTCAGTCAAGCTAAGGTCGGTAGTGCTAGGGTGCACACCACGTATGGAGGAGTGACTCCATTGGAGTGGCAGGTGATATTCTATAGGGGATATCCCGTGGCTGCCTAGGATCTTCTCTTAGAATTGTTACAAAGTCAGGCATGGCTTACCTCTTCACTACTGGGTCAGTGTCTGGCCCTGCAGAAAAGGTAGAGTTAACAGTTTCTGTCACTTGTATGTGGCAGCATTGGGCAGCTCCTTTTAGAATCACGTGTCCAAATGAGACAGTACTTCCTCTCTCATCCCCATACCCTAGGCAGGACATGTCTGTTGTAAAGTTTTAAGTTCTGCATGCCAAGTAACTGCTTAAAGATCTTTTCCTGGAACTCTTAATCCCCCTAAGATCTTGATATCTTACTGCTTATACAAAAGTAATAAAAGCTATTTCAGTGCAAGTTTAGTTCTCTTGAAGTTAAGGAGCACTGGTAGTTAGTCCCATTGCATGGGGAAAAGAATAGCTTAGTTACTTGCACTGAAAACTGAAACCTAGTTCATCTGTTTAGAACTTTTCACCACATGCCTATGGTATGTATTAGCAGTCCTTCTGTAGGGTGCTAACAGACGGATTCCTTCTGATGACTTTCTACTAGGGACAGCCACTGTAAGGCTATGGTACTTTAAAGATCTAATAGTCTATTGTAAACGACAGTCTGAATACGGTAGTCCTTCCACATCCTTAACCTTAGTTGTCCTACACTTTACAAACTGAGAATTGAAACACTTACTGCAGATTTAATTTCCCAGCTTTAGATAGGTTGTTGTATGTCTCATGTCTTGCCTGGCTGAGGTATTGTTGCAGAAGACTTTGCACTATTATTCTTTGATTTCATAGACACCATACTGACCCCACCATAAACAAGGAGCATTTTCTTTACAGGACTGTTAACACACAAGTATTGGGCATAGCTGGAAGCTTTGATGCAGGGTGTTGGATGGCTAGTCCCAAAGAGTTGTGGTCAATGGAGTTAAATCCAGTTGGTGGCCAGTCATCATTGGTGTCCCCCAGGGCTCAGTAGTGGGGCCCCTCCCATTTAACCTCTTTATCAATGATCTGGATGAGGGGATTAAATGCACCCTCAGTAAGTTCACGGATGACACCAAGTTGGGAGGCAGTGTTGATCTGCTGGAGGGTAGTAAGGCTCTACAGAGGGATCTGGATAGACTGGATCTATGGGCTGAGGCCAAACGTATGAGTTTCAACAGGGCCAAGTCTCGAGTCCTGCATTTTGGTCACAACAACCCCAGGCAATGCTACAGGCTTGGGGAAGAGTGGCTGGAAAGCTGCCTGGCAGAAAAGG
>JAAGNO010018176.1:56245-69053 GCA_033439905.1 Ceryle rudis
TAGAGACAGGCAAGTCGTCCCTCCGCCGCCCCCTCCTGCCCCTTTGCCCTCACTTAAGGGGTATGGACCCCTCGAATTTGACAAACCTTATGAGGATCTAGCTGGTGATTCACCCATAGGTTGTCCCTCAGCCTCACGACTTCGGACTTCCTCAACAAGGAAGAAAAGGAAGGTTCTTGTAGTAGGTGACTCTTCTGAGGGAAACAGATGGGCCTATCTCTAGACCAGACCCATCTCATAGGGAATGGTAGGTAAGGACCATCATGTACAAGTAAAAAATACAAGCCTGACCTGACATGAATTTGCAAAGGATTTTCTCTCTTCTCCAGGGAATTTCGAATTCTGTGTGTGTCCTGCTGCTCTGATTCTGCTGTTTATAGCATGACTGCAGTGTTTACAGGCAAGACCCTTTTTCTCATATTCCTCACTCTAATTTGGTCATCTAATTTGGCCAAGCCAGGTTAGTCCCAGGGATTTGTAACACCTTTGAATCTCAGCATCAGCCTGGGGAAACAGAATGAACTGAGAGATTTGCATTATTAGATTTTTTTTTTTTTTGTCTGTCAAATACCCTCTCCATGCTTTAGAGAATGCCACAATGGGATGACAAGGTGCTTCTGTGATCAACTCTAGAAAACCAGGAGTAGAGAACAATACAGAATTTGCCCACACCGGGGTGCTTGTGAGTAGGAAGGATGAGATGGCCTCTGAAATATTTTTGATATACCAGACACTTGTAGATAAACTCCACTGTGTTCTGTACAGGTTTTTCCAGACTTCACCTAGCATTTGGTGGAAGCAAACACCATATTGTATTTCTCTGTGTATACTCTAAACAGCATGAACATAATAACTTCATGATCAAAAAGTAGTCACTTAAAGCACTATGTCAGACCAAAAAAAGATTTTTTACCTACCACAGGAAGATGAAAGATTACTTGGATAAAATGATAAAAATAATTCAAACAAAGGAAGGCAGTGCAAAAGGAACTGAGCACACAGCTTGATTTCATTAGGATCTAGGTTAAGGATGCCAGTCTGTAATATACAGAAAGATACTCCAAAGCCTTCACTTTCATGTGTGTACTGCTGCAAAAAGTAAATGTTCCCTTAACACTTAACATGAGAATAACACAGGGACAGAGAATTAGTCCACAGGGCATATCCTCCTTGATTTCTTAAGGAAAACAAGAAGTAGGTCTTCGAAATAGCTCACTAGGTGTGAAAATCTAAAAAAAACCTGTGACAGGCAGAGAAAGCCACTCTGGAGCAATAGCATTCTGCAATAATATTAGTTGTTAAAACTCATTGAAGAAAGAAGTGAAAGATGTTTGAAACAGCTTGAAAATTAGGTAAGGTCTATCAGTTTTAAAGCTGCTGAAGGCCGTTAGTGCCATCTTCCTTTGAGCCTAAGCACATTGCTTAAATTAAGAAGAAATAATTAGACTTTTTTAATGTGGGAAAACCCTACAAGGTCGTCTTGAGCTATCTCACAGACAAAGCAGACTTTTAATCCCTTGATGTTTTTACCTGACCTTGGAGATAAGAGAAGAATCTCAAAAGAAGCTAGCAATAGAGAACTGTTTTTCAGTTATGAGAAAATTTTAATCCTTGACTTGAATCCTTACAAATCAGGTCAGGAGACTTAGCTAAAATATTACAACAATTCCAAGGGGAGGACATCAAAGTCTCTTCCTTGTTTCTTACTATCAGTAGATAAAGGAAAATCTTCCATTATTTCAAAATTAGTGGGAGAGTTAATAATAATTAACTTGAAGCCAGGAGATAAGTATTACGTTCGAGAACTTTAGGGTATAACTTTGATAATGAAGCACTGATGAATATGTAAGACATGTATTCCTTTTTGTTACCTCTTGTTATGTTCATTCAGCATGTATTAAAGCTTGGTTGGAAGCCAAGAGAAAATTTTAAGCAATATATACTGATAACTGTTTTGGTTTTGCCTCTTGTTTTAATGGACTAAACCCACGAAACTTACAGGGAAAGAATAATACAAGAATATTTCATATTAAAAGACTAAAATAAGTATTTTCAGTTTTGCCTTAATAAGGCAACTCCAAATGTACAAATTGCTGAAGACTACATCCATGGTGTTTAATCTTGCAAACACTTAAATGCATCTTTGCTTCCAGTGTTTTCAAACATCTCACAAACGCTGGAAGGATTCATAAAGTTAAGCATTTAGCTTTTGAGTAATAAAGAAGCGCTTTACAAATACAACAAAATTGTTTGGTTCTTAGGAATTGTACTACAATAAATCACCATCAGACTTAAAACTTAGAAACCTGGCAACTCTATCTCCTACAGGTTTTATGAACTTGTATGTATTACATTTTTTACTTACTTCTTGAAAAAGCATTAACAGTTGCCATTTCCTATACAACTTCATCAGGCAATTTCATAACAGTATTGCAGTTCCACCAGGCAAATGGATTGTAAAAATATGCTGCACAGCAGTATGGCTTTGACTTAAACGTACAGCAAGAAATTTCTGTGAAATAAGAACTACATTAACAAAGCTGGCACTTGGCCACAATTAACTTTGTTCTGGTTGCTGCAACCTGCATCACCTGCAAGGCAATTTACTCATGAAAACAGGCAGAGTACAACTTGTCCCGCTGCTGTCGCCAGGAGCCTCTGGTACATGTACAGAATATACAGCCTGATCACAGGTTCATGTTGCAGATCTTTTCTGTCATTCAAACTTGTTATAAAAAGGTGAATCTTCCAAGTGTAGTGCTGCAGCAAATTGCTCTGATACGTGAACATAAAGTTCCAGTTTCCTATTCTACTTTGTCTGTTCCTTGGCTTTCTTACAAAAGTATAGCTGTCAGCTAAGCCAGAGAGAAAATCTAAATGACGGAGTTAAAGGGTGAGGGAAGGCTACTTTCTCTCTTCAAAACACTTCAGTAACATTTTTAAATTACAGTCTACTTAAAAAAACCATCCTTTGTTGACATCTTCAAATGAACTGTCAGAGTAATGCTATTGAGGTTGCTGCGTCCTTGCACTTCAGGCAGGAGGGTACAAAGCTTTCCTCCTTCATTCCTTAGCAAAAAGATTAAGTCTATCAGACTTCTGTGTGAAAATTTAGAGAGGCAAGTTATAATGGACTCTTACTGTGCATCCCAAACATAGGTGATAAATAAGTATTTGGTTCATTAAAGGTTCTTTGTGTGGTTTTCTCTTTGATAACTCCAAAATCAAAGCTTCTCATTTTTTAGGAACTGGCAACAACAAAGATTCATCGGTGTACATTTCACAGCAGTAGATAAGATATTTGTCAGAGTACAGAATTAATTATCCATTATATGGGGCTAATATAGCCAAAGAACAGGTGAGTATGGTACAATCAGAAATGTATTATGAAGCACGAAGGTTTCCAAAGGAAGGTATTATGATTCATTTACTTTAAATGAGACAAAGTCAAGTTAAAAGCTAGAACTTAAGAGAAACTTTTTATGTTACTCACTGTTTATTTTTCTAGCAGGTGGTTTATTTCTTTAGTGATGCTGTGGCAAGTTCCAAGCTATTAAGCAGGGATACTGAAAGCAAAACCTTGTTTGTGCAGGATTTCCAGCATCAAAACCAGAGATACCTACCTATTTGCTGACACAAAGCTTTAGCTCAACTCCTTAAGAAAACTTCTTTAGATTTTACAGTAAGCATACAGGTTTAGTCATGGTCTAGAAAAGAAGAAACAATGCAAATAATCCATGAAATGTCATGTACAAGAAATATTGCTGTATTTACCAATTGCTTTCAAAACTACCTAACATTCTGTGATTCTACTACTTATGGTGCTTACTTACTGTATTCAGTATTTGTGTCACTAATATCTTATGTTACACTGTCTTTGAAAGTTGAATGAGAATTACATTCTGGTGTCACTCACTATAGCCCCGAAATGAAACGATAGGTAACATTATACTGGGAGTCAGGAATTAAGCTAATGCTTCCGCTAAGAGCTGAACTACAGCACAGAACCTTGTAGCTCAGCTCCATCTAGCACTTCTGTCATCAGATATCTTTAGCCCAAATGAAGAAGATGAAAATGCAATATCTTTGCCATCTATGACAGAATGCACCATTTCTTCTTTATTTTGGACTTGTATAGGGTTTATTCAACCTTGACAAGCATGGTAATGGAAACGTGTGGATAAATTGGCCTGTTTGCACTTGGCTAAAGGGTGAGGAAAGGTCATTCAGAGGTTAATGGCTTTTCAATGCAGGAAAGAGTTAATAAATACTGAGTGGTTTGCAATGAGGGAGGGACTTCGAAAGAGTGCAGCAAAGATGCTTTGCAGGCTGTTATTCTTTTGGCAGTTATTACCATGAGGTCTGTTCCTTAAAGCCAGATGAGAGAGTTTTTTAAAAAGAGGCAATAAACAAACAGGAAAATGTGTCATGCTGTTGTCAGCCAGGGCACTGCCCTTCTGGGGAAAAAATATTGATGGTAGTACCCAGACCATGCATTGAATCAAAGCATTACTCTGTCACACTTTTTTAAAAAAACACACAGAAAATCTCATTGCTGTGTTTCAGAAAAGGAGGGAGCCCCTAAAGAGGCCCTTTAAGAGGCCTCTGGACAGCAGAGCTGCTTTTCCAGTCCCTCCAAGTACGCCTGCCATTGCGGTCACCATCCATGACTGACTGGGTATCTCCTCTGTAGAAGATTTGTTACTGCAGGTGTTTGGAGAATACAATAGGGTTGAGTGGTTTCTCATAGTCAGTCCGTTTGATTTGAAACCACAGGCCTCCCTAACTCAAATAGGCACCCTCTCATCAACCTTGTTATTAGTGTAGGAAGTCTTTCCCTTTGTTGCCCCATCATCATAGATTTGTGGCTGGACATATAGCCATCTCCATATTTTCAGGTGGAACAAAGTCTAGGATCTCTCCATGAACACCCTAATTGAGAAAGCAAAAAAGACAATGAATTGCCTTTACAAGACAAGAGAGAGCAAAGAATAGGCAATACTACCAGATATGTAAAAAGGGGTTGTTTCCACTGAAATACCAAAAAAGGTCATGAGAGTTTATGTAATGATAAACTACACACATTCTGCTGAGGGTGGAGGCAGCTGTCACCTCAAGAAGGATGCTTCCAAGAGCTGTGCTCCATTACCTGCATTTGAACACTGATGATTTATTTTTAAAAATCTTCCTTGTGATCACTTCTCTTTGACAGAAAATAACTTAAATGATCTCATCTTTCAAAGATATTCAGATACTTGCTAACAACCTCTAAGTTCTCCTTCCTAAGCCTGGTCACTTGAGAGGGTTCCCACTTCAAGATGCTTGTCCCACCCTTTCTGTGAAGGGGTCAGGGACCTTCATTTTGCTGCTTGCATAGCAGCTGCTGAAGCCACCCAGTTCACCTTCAACATTCTGGGCTCTGTACTGCAGTGGAGCTGACACAACTTCCTTCTAACACAGTTGCAAATGGCTGCATGCAATGTTCCAGCTGAACCACACACTGCTTTCTTATTTGGGAGCTGCCCACAGCCCACATTCCATTTCAGTTTCTGAATGTCACTGGGACTTTTGGCCCTTACAACACTGGGAATGTAGATCAATGCTAGGAATGTAAATTAAACTCATAGTGAATCTTTTATCCAGGCAGGTGACCTGCAGGCTGAACTGCTCTATCACTTACTTCTCCGTGTTTCTTCAATGACAGACACAGCCTCTCAAAAACAGCCTCTATAGTAAACTGGGAAAATACCATACCCAAATCATGTCCGTGTAGGGCATCTCTGTGAACCACAGAGTGAAGCAATACACAGAGATAAATACAGCACTGTTCCAAAACTTTGCAACCTGGCTACTCCTGCCTCTCTCTCTTTGAATTAATACCTAGTGAAAACAGACATGTAAGGATTATGCTTCGATCTGTGACTGAACAAGCTGCCATGGGCATCAAGTGGTCTGGAAGTTTCCCATGTAGCTCTTAAACCCTTGAGCAGCAGAAGGAAGGTAAGTCCTTTACAAGTTACCACTAGATCCTGAGTCACTCTTGAAACACAAATGTTCATAGTAACTCAGAGCAAGCTGAAGTCAATCATCCACGCCTGAGAACACCTGTTCCTAGAGGCTTAGGTCCTACAGTAACCCAGTAGTTATTGTTATGGTCTTTCTCATATCTCCTTGTACTTCTGCATATTTACACTGATAATACCAGACTCACTGTACAAATAAAAAAATGCAGGTTCTTTCTTTGATCTCCCTCAGGATGCTGTTGCAGATGTTTTCATGTTGCATGGCTTAGTTCAGCTGATAAGTTTTTCAAAGCCTTACCACTCTAGCATACAACAGCAGGGAGCAGGTAACTATTACATTAACAGAGTTTCACTGTGGCTTATACTGCTTCAAATGGGACATTGCAAAATAAAAGCTCCTCACTGAGAGCTTCCAAACCATTCGGCCCTGTTCAGATCCAGTCCTGGAAGCTTTCAAGAATCCCTCACTGAAAGTGAAACTCAGAATTTTGCATGACAAAGTCCACCACAACCTTAAACAACCCATCAAAATTAGTGAGGAAAAAAGCAAACTTTTGCTTGGTGCTGTGCATTTTAATGTTAGTCCCCCAAATTGTGAGAATGAGAATAAAAACAAAGGCACAAGTAAAGGCTGCAGGATCACTAAACTAGGCAATCTTGAATATAATTCCCTTTTGTTTGGGTATTTTTCCCCCTTCCCCCAAATGGTAGCACTCCTTTGTAGCACTCCTGCAGATTCAGAATATCAGATCTCTCTTAATTTGGTACATTAACAAATGATTTGCTCCTACTCACTCTGTAAAAATTTGGGGCAATACTCCATGCTGAACAGGTATCTGTAAGTAGTCCTATTGTAGTGTAAATCAACCAGCGACTGCATTAGTAACTACATACGACAAAGTACAGGACAGTCAGTATAGGACTTATCCTGACATTTGTCACTGAAATAGCTTGCTTAATTTCATTCTGAGCATGCAAAGCTGAAGCAAATAAAGCTTCATGCGAATAAAGCATCACAGCATGGCAAGGCATCTGGCAAAGTGGACGCAGTAGCTGTACCAGTACCATTTTTTCCTAGAAGCAAGTGAGAACAAGCAACTGCAACAGAAAACACTCCCCCCCCACATACACAGAGACACACACTCTGTGTGTGAAGTATCCACAGACATTAAAGAACCATGCAACACTCCTGCAGAAGCTGAACAACGGCTCACCTGGGTTTCCAAACTAAGAGATGCATCTTGTTAATAGTAGACAGACTTCTCCAAAGTAACAGGCAGAACATTGCTTGATTAGCCAAATGTTTCCTGCTGCTACACATCCACATAACTGTCACCTCTTCCAAACACAGTTCCAGAGAAAACTCAGGCTGGGAACAATTCCACTAGGCAAGGCTAACAGCTCCAGCCTTCTGATTCATGCAGGAACCTCTCTGGGGAAAGGCACTTTTTTTTTTTTTTTACAAGGAATTGCCTAAGAGGTCAGCTTACAGAGCAGTTATTTTATAGATCAAAGGGAAAAGAAGGGAAATGTGACAGCAATCAGAATTACTATCTTCTGAGTTATATGGTATTCTAATAAAAAAGTCAAAGAAAAATTGTGAGAATAGGTCCTAAGATGACTGCTATGGTTATCTGAACATTATTTTTATGAAAAAAACACAATCAAACAAACCCCAAACAACAACAACAAAGTGGCTTTCCAAAACAGGACTATAAACCAAGCAAGTCGACAGAAGATCTCATTAGAATTCAGAAGAAGAGAAATTCAAGGGAAAGTAAAAAACCTTGTTTGTCAGAATAAATGTAAGGGCAGCCCTAGCATAATGAAATAATACCAAGTACCATCAGGACTGTGTCAAATATAAACCAGAATAATTTATTTTGGGAAAGGAAGTCAGTTAATAATGTCACAATGAAACACAGCTGTCATGGTTTAGGGTCAGGGCAGGCCCTTAGACATAGAAGGAAAGTTGTGATCCTAATGCTTGGAGCAATGACTTAAGTCTATGAATATTCTTTAAGGAGAAATATTTATTGGAGCACAAGAAATAAATCTAAAAGACAAGCATTCTCAGATGGACGGGACCAGAACTGAGCAGGACAACTTTACAAAAATATTAGTAATTATCCTCATTAAAATAAACCCAAAACCTTATACATAAGGATATTACAAAACTGATCCTTTGAAATACTAGCATAGGGATTCCATGCATGCTTGGGTTGAAAAAATGAGTCTGCAAACAGAGGCAATAAAATGTGTGTTAAAACTAATCTAAAAAAAGGGAAGAAAATACAACAAACCCCAAAACCCAAGAGAAACCAGTAAAAGTGTTTTCTTCATTACCTAATAGACACTACAGGACTATAAAATATTACTCCTGATTAAGCCAAAGGGAGCCTGTATCCACTGGCTCCAGTGGCTGTTACTATAACAAAGAGCTGCCTTGGGCTATGCAATGATTTCAATCAGACACTGTGCAGGCACAAAAGGCTGCCCACCAGGATCTAGCCGTGAGCTGCGATTTGACAAGTATGGCCTGTGATAGCACCTGGCAGCACCCCCCAACCAACTGTTCACCAGTTCAATGGTAAGGCACCACACTCCTGAACTCTCATCCAGTATCACCTTCCAGGGTATAGTCTGTGAACTCTCTGACTTCAGGTTTCTGTACTTCCTCCCTGGGCTACTGTCTAGTTTTTTATGAAATTTTTTCTAGAGATTTGGTTTCTGAAGTTCAGCTATCTGTCCACCTAGTTTGGCTCTGGCCAAGCTCCTCCAGTTCGCATTGATGGTGGAAACAAGCTGTTTCCAAGAATCCCAGAAAATTGAAACTCTCAGGCTCACATCTAAACCCTTCAGAATACCTCAGGCCCACATGGGCAAACAAGCAGATGATCAGTTTTCTAAGTGCTTCTAGACACATCATTACTTTTCCTTCAAGAAGGAAAACCCAGATGATTAGAATAGCCCCAAACTTCTATTTAGTGCAGAACCCTTCCTTCCAGCTCATTGGAAACTAAATTCCACTCTTCTAAGCAGAATTCCCCTCTCTCTACTCAGCCAGAGATGCTAAAAATTGTCCAAGAAAGCAAATAGTTTGGCTCCTTTCCTCTTATAACCCTACATTTCCCTTCTTCTCAGGTGATTGATACAGGATTCTTAGAGACCTCTTCCATAATTTTCTGCCAGCAAACAAGTTTTCTTCAGAAGCAGTTAACTTGGTTTTTTCTGGCTCATATTTTGTGATAGACAACTGGAGTAAGCAGTTCTTTACTGTAAGCCACACGCCAACAACTCCATGGACTTTTACTGTAAAATCACAGTCAGAAGGCAAAGTGACTGAAATGGGACCAGCAATGACAGCTACCTCCGGAGTCTCCCACCAGAGTCAGAATCCATACAGTCTGCAGATAGGCTCCCTGATCTGACTTAGGCCTCCTCCTGAATTACTTACCTGTGGCTGGACAGGGAGCTCCCTTAAACAAATACACCAAGTATGAACTTGTACCCCATCCTTTGCTTTATTATTATTCTTTTACAACTGCATCTAAATAGTAACTGCTACTTTACAAAGTATGCTGTGGTTCTTTGTATAAAAACAACGCAGGCCTCTACTGACGCAACTAAAAGCAATCCTCCTCCCCTGCGTGCAAGTGAGACATGTCAATGATAATGCTTTTGCTAGTCTCAGTTACCTGGGTTTCTATACTGGCAAAAGGATGTTTTAAACTTTTTTTTTTTTATGGTATAGTTACATTTGCAGAGTCACAGAATGGTAGGGGTTGGAAGGCACCTCTGGAGATCATCTAGTGCAATCCTCCTGCCAAAGCAGGTTCCCCTAGAGCAGGTCACACAGGAACATATCTATACGGGTTTTGAAAGTCTCCAGAGAAGGAGACTCCACAACCTCTCTGGGCAGCCTGTTCCATCACCCTCAAAGTAAAAAAGTTTCTCTTTATGTTTAGGTGGAACTTCCTGTGTTCCAGTTTGTGCCCATTGCCCCTTGACCTATCACTGGGTACCACTGAAAAGAGTCTGGCCCCATCCTCTCAACACCTGTCTTTCAGATATTGATAAGCATTGATCAGATTGATATATTTGCAAGAAAACCAGGTGCATCTTGTATTATCAAAGTGTAATGAACCGTGACAACCGAAAGGAATGTGGACCAATCAGAAAGAAGACCATTCTCCTCCCTAAGGAAACTAAAGAAGAAGTGAGTTATAAGGTACTGATATAAGGGGCTGATAGCCAGCATTTATCTGTAAGAGGAAGAAGGATGCCGAGTTCACCCAGAGGACAGAGATGGGTGACCACAAGAGGTTCTTGAGACACCCTCCAATACCCCTCAGATACTCTAGGCACATGCATAATGACTATGTAAATATGACAATTAGTTAGAGGAAACAGAATAAATATGTATAATAATTCTAGGAATTTTAATACATATGTATATGATAGGATAATATAAACTTTGGCTAGTGTGGGATATGATGTGCACATTAACCATGCATCCAGCACTGCAGTAAAGAAATACTATTTTCTTAACACTATCTCAAAGTACTAATTGGTGTTAAGAGCTTTCTTTCTGATTTTGATAACAAGATCATCTCTCAATCTTCTCTTCTCCAGACTCAGTCTGTCCTTGTAAGAGAGATGTTCCAGTCCCCTCATCATCATTGTAGCCCTCCACTGGATTCTCTCCACTAGTTCCCTGTCTCTTTTGAACTGAGGAGACCAGAAATGGACACACTACTCCAAATATGGCCTTGCAATGGCACAGAAGAGGGGGAGGAGAACCTCCCTCAACTTGCTGGCCACAATTTTCTTAATGCACTCCAGTATAGCATTGGCCTTCTTGGTCCCAAGGGCACACTGTTGGCTCACGGTTAACTTGTTGTCCACCAGGACTCCAACATCCTTCTCAGTGGAGCTGCTTTCCAGCAGGTCAGCCTCTAACCTGTACTGGTGCATGAGGTTATTCCCCCACACATGCAGGACTCTACACTTGACCTTGTTGAACTTCATTAGTTCCACTCTGCCCAACTCTCCATCCTGTCCAGTTCTCAATGAATGGCAGCACAGCCTTCTGGTGTGTCAGCCACTCCCCCCAGCTTTGTATTGTCAGCAAACTTGCTGAGGGTACACTCTGTCCCTTCTTCTGGGTCATTGATGAAGATGTTGAACAAGACTGAATCCAGCACTGATCTGTGGGGAACTCCACAAGCTACAGGCCTCCAACTGGACTCTGCACCACTGATCATAGCCCTTTGAGCTCTGCCATTCAGCCAGTTCTGAATCCATCTCACTGTCCACTCATCTAACCTACACTTCTTCCTAAGCTGCCCTATAAGAATTTTATGGGAGACAGCATCGAAAATCTTGTTGAAGACAAGGTAGACAACATCCACTGCTCTCCCCTCATCCACCCAGCCAGTCGTGCCATCATGGAAGGCTATCAGATTGGTCAAGCATCATTTCCCCTTGATGAATTTATGTTGACCATTCTTGATGACCTTCTTTTCCTCCACATGCTTAGAGATGATATTGGGAATGAGCTGTTCATCACCTTTCCAGGGATGGAGGTGAGGCTGACTGGCCTGTAGTTTCCTGGGTCCTCCTTCTTACCCTTTTGGAAGACTGGAGTGACTTTGGCTTTCCTCCAGACCTCAGACACCTCTCCTGTTCTCCATGATCTTTAAAAAAATGATAGAGTGGCTTAGCAACATCACCAGTCAGCTCCCTCAGCAATTGTGGGTGCATCTGATCAGGGCCCATGGATCTGTGGGTGTCCAGCTTGCCTAAATGATCTCTAACCCAATCCTCCTTGACCCAGGGAAAGTCTTCCTTTCTCCAGACTTTCTCTTTTATCTCCAGGGACTGGGATTCCTGAGGGCCGGCCTTAGCAGTGAAGAAGCAGAGAAGGAATTCAGTAACTCTGTCTTCTGTGTATCTTCCTCCATCACCAGGGCACCCACCTCATTCAGCAATGGGACCACATTTCCCCCGGTCTTCCTTTTCCTACTGATGTACTTGAAGATGGCATCCTTGTTGTCCTCAACACCCCTTGTCAGATTTAATTCTAAGGGGGCCTTGGCCTTCCTCATCGCATCCCCACATACTCAGACAGCTTTCCTGTGTTCCTCCCAAGTGGCCAGTCCCTTTTTCCACATTCTGCAACTTCCTTTTTCCATTTCATTTTTTTTCCCAGAAGTCCCTTGCTCACCCAGGGAGGTCTCCTGCTTCCTTTGCTTGATTTCTTACTTAGGGGGGAATCAATCTTGGGCTTGGAGGAAGTGGTGCTTGAATAGTAACCACCTCTCTTGCCTCCCACCCTCCCCTCTCTTCTAGAGCCCTCACCCATGGTATTCCTCCAAGCAGGTCATAGAATGGTAGGGGTCGGAAGGGACCTCTGATTACATAGAGTCCAACCCCCTGCCAGTGCAGGAACACCCGGGGCAGGCCACACAGGAACAGATCCAGGCAGGTCTGAAAAGTCTCTAGAGCAGGAGACTCCACAACCTCTCTGGGCAGCCTGTTCCAGGCTCTGTCAATCTCACAATGAAGAAGTTTTTCCTCATGTTGAAGTGGAAATTCCTGTGTTTCACTTTTCTGCCATTACCTCTGGTCCTATCACAGGGCATCACTGAAAAGAGACTGGCCCTTTCTACTTGACACCCACCCTTCAGATATTTGTAAACATTAAGAAGATCCACTCTCAGCCTTCTCTCTTCCAGGCTAAACAGCCCCAGGGCTCTCAGCCTTTCCTCATAAGAGAGATG
>JAAGNO010018176.1:69153-88377 GCA_033439905.1 Ceryle rudis
GCCTCAACTACTTCCCTGTGCAACTTATTCCACTGTTCTACCACCCTCATGGTAAAGAACTTCCTTACATCTAATATAAATCCACTCCTTTCTAAATTAAATCCATTACCCCTCGTCCTTTCACTCCAGGCCTTTGTAAACAGGCCCTCTCCAGGCTTTTTATAAGCTCCCTTCAGGTCCTGGAAAGTCACTATTAGGTCTCCCCAGAGCCTTCTTGGGGCGGGGGGGAATCTTTGTAATAGTATACATTTCCAGAGAACTAGGAAGGCAGAAATATCATCTACAGAGATTAGTTGCCTGCTAATTGCTGGATTTGTTGTGCTTCAGGACTATTTTTTACTTGGTAACCATGCTGTAGAGAGGAGTTTTTATGAAGTGCACAAGCTTATGCTGCAAGCAATACCAGCTGCACTTGACCATTCTAAATGTGAGGTATACTCTGGTCTTCAAGAATGATGTGATGACGAATAGATGTCTGTGCAGAACTTCATACCGTAGAATGAGGTGATCAGACTCCTGAATATCTAATTTTATACTTGGGTCTTACCTGCATAAGTATCTCTTCTCAGTTTAAATTGACTCACTAAAACAGTGATAGGCCCTTCCAGAGTGTAATGGAGCTTGAGCCAACTGTCACTTCTTTTTAGTGTCTGGGTTTTTTGAAGCTATTCAAGTAGCTGAGTGAATCCATCAATAGGAAGTGGCAACTTCCCCCAAAGTCCAGTTGTCTTTATCAGTTCTTGGTTGCTAGCTAATATTTAGTACCTCCACTGATAAAAGCATGGATGTTTCAACTTATGCCCAGATTGGATGTTAGAAGAATAGCCTCTCTTTTTATTAAACTTGCATGAGATACGAAGTGCTTAAAAGCTGTTAATTAAGTGAAAGTTTTGTTTCAGCTACTGACTTGCAACTTCTGCTGTGAGAAGCCGCAGTTTTGAAAAGAAAGTTATTTACACTCCCAAATAGGACTGGTGCACGTCTGGACAGTGCTTTCGTGATGCCTGTGGAGACTTAGCTGGAGTTCATTACTGTTGTTCCTCAATTAAAGCATACATGACCTATTTGCTGACCACTGGGATATCCCTGGAGCATTAAACTTGCACGGACCTCTCAGACTGACCTGCGGGAGAACTGACTGTGAGAGAACAGTTTTGGGGTTTTTTAATCTTTTTTTTTTTCTTTGTAGCTTCATTGTGGCTTCAGATCCTGGCAGAAGAAGTAGGAAGCTGGTCAGTGCTTAGAAATTAACTTAACTGGATTGAGAAATCTTACATGGCTTTGCTTCCAGACTTCATGACATTTTCTCTTGATAGCCTAGACTTTCCTGTTAAGATGGCAGAGTAAATATAAATATGACACAAGGTATACTCGCCTTGAGGGGAGCAAGTTCTCTATCTTCCAGCCATTGGCTTGGTAGTTCTTGTCTGAAGCCTATGAGAGAATTTCATGTCTTGAGTTGTAGCAGAGTGGTTTCTATAGGTAGAAGTGTAGTGCTTAGAGAGGATGGGGGAGGTGTGTAGGTACTGAAATCCCAGTCTTCCTGCAGTGTAAATCCAGTTGTGTGAATAAAGGTGTACTCAAATCCCATGAATATGGAGGAGATACTTCCTGTGTTGCAAACAGCTTTGTAAGAGAACAGATGGCAGGACTTTCTCAGAGTATCAGTCAACACCAACTTCTTTGGCCTAAAGTGCATCTATCTTGGGCTGGTGACCACTGTCATAATCCATTTAAATATCTACACTGGCTTGTAATAGGCTGTCCTTAAAGATTTTGCCTAGTGCTTATGTATGGTTACATGTCCAGTGTTGAGGCCAAAGGCCTATGAGCCAATCTATAGTGATGATCATCAGCACTTTGCACTTTTTTTTCAGACAGCCTGTAAGGATAAAGGTGGAAGGTAGAAACTAGAGGCTTAGGAATTTTATTCTGTAGACATAGCTGTTTGTATACTATGTGTGAGAGGGAACACTGTTGTCTCTTGTCGAGCTCTTTGGACAAACTTAAATGTTGTTTCATACACACTAGTATAAATCAGGAAATGCCTAGTACAACTGTAAATGGGAAGGAAAAAAAGCTTGCTCTGGAGCTGTAGTCAGTTTGATCAGTTTGAGAACTAGGAACTAAACCTGAACATCCATCACTTACACCAAATGGTTTTCTTCATGTCCTTCTAGCAAGCTTTTCCTCAGTCTGCCTCCATATCTGGCATGGAGATGGACAAGCATAACTGCTCACCACCTCAAACAGCTGAATTAATCAATCTTGTCTCAGATTGCTTAATTGCTCAGAACTGGGGCTTTTCCGGCAGATGTGACTGAATTTATTCAGGGTAACTACTAGACTAACTTACCCTTTTCTCTGTAGCTTTGCACAGTGAGGTTTGAGCTAATTCAGCAGTCTAGCACGTTCAGTGACAGTTTAAATCTTCATTTGTTTTTCTACAGGTACCCACAGATGTAGAGAAATGTCAAGACCGAGTAGAGTGTTTCAATGCTGACCTGAAAGCAGATATGGAGAGATGGCAAAACAACAAAAGACAAGACTTTAGGCAGCTACTCATGGGGATGGCAGATAAAAACATCCATTACTACGAGAAGGTATGTGTCACTGCTGGAGCGTTTGTAGGAATAGTTCATTTTCCTCCGAGGCAGTGATAATTCTTCAGGAAATGCTCATGCTGTCTTGAAAAAAAAGAATCTTGGACATCTAAACTGATTATCTAGTGCTGTGGAAGCTGCTTTTTGTCAGGAACTTAGTGTAATCTGTTGACTTGCTGGTCATGCTGAAGGATCTGCGTGACACTAGGAGTCTTTTGCAAGGCAGCCCTGTAACAGCATTTCATTATGGATGCTTGTCTGTCTTGCATTCTTGAACAAATTACTGAGCAACAGTAGTGGTGATGAAAGAGACCAAAACTGCATGTTCTCTTAATACTACCAGACTAGAAAAAGCTCTTGATTCTGCCTTTTATGAACCAAACTACATGACTTAATGTGCATCCATGGGTCTGTATATAGATTACACCTGGTACGCATAAATTATTCTAATCTCTGTCCCCTTGTGCATAGTTTTGTGCCTTGCATGCTAGTCCTGGAAATAATACCTGGTCAAGTGCCTCTGCCCTTTTTCAGTTGGTGCATGTGTACCTAAGATTCAGTGTCAGATTTTTTTTTTAATGGTCTTGATAATTAACTGCACATGCTGCCAATCTAGTTTTCCTTCATGCTACAACAGTGCTGCCCAATTCAGTGTTTGATATATTAAATGCTGTTAGGCTTATGCATGGTGACATACTTCACCTTCTTGCCTATTTCTTTTTTCTGCATCTACTTTACAAACTTCTTCCTGTGCTAGGTTACCTCTCTGGAATGTTAGTATGCACTTCCTTTGTCTCTTCTAATGTCTAGCTGATGTCATGGTGTTGGGTCATAGGCTGGACTTGGAGGTCTGTTCCAGCCTCAGAAAGTCTGTGAATGTCTGCATTGTCAGTAATTCATAATTAGTGATACCACTTCCTTCACCCTCATCTCTTTTCTCTTCTGAGACTACTGTGGAGGTGGGTATTTAAGACTCCACTGAACATCTAGCAGTGCCTCTGCAGTTGACAGTTAAATCCCTACATACCCGTTTTGCTCTTAGCTGCAGTGAGGAAGATTTTTGGTAGGAAAGAGTCTACTAACTTAAGGATACACAACTAGAAATACTCTGTTCACCTGCAGTACAATCAGCAAGATTAGAAAGAAGATGCTTCACAACAATGACCTGTGGATATAAGAGCTGATAATGAGTTTGCCCATTTGCAGTGTTTAATAATATGTATTCTATAGTCTCTATCCAGTTTTACTTCTGGGCTGTACATGGTGAAAGATAGTAATAATACCCAGCATAAGGACTGTAGTACTGTAAGAGTAAGTACACATGTGTGGGGAAATGACTCCAAAGCCTGGCATGGCTTTCTGATAACCCAGAAGCTAGACTCCACTTTTATTTTACTATACCAGCTACTACTAGTTTGTCATGCAGCAGATTCAAGTCCCATAGGTGTACCAGAGTACACTGTGTGTCTGTATTACCTACCCTAATGGGTAGGTTTTTTGAAGAAGTTTCCTGGAGGTAGTCTGTAATAGCTGCCGTTGTGTCCAAATTAGCCCTCTCCCACTGTCAGACTAGAAAGAGGTGAATTTCTACTAGAAACAATTTGTCTGCCTAAGAAAAAACTGTGATACTCTTCACTTAAAAATAATCTAGCTTGATATTTGGAAACCGTGGATATTATGATGATTGTTTTTTTAATGGCTTGGGCCAACTGATGACTTCGGAAAGCTAAAATTTGCTTGCTTTGTTTGGAAGCTGCAACTATTCTTTCTGGACACTTTCTTGCTCTTTGAGATTCTGTGGTTTGTTTGTTTTTTTTTTTTTCCTTTTCTAATAATCCAAAAATAATCCAGCTAGCCTTACTTGAACTTGCTTTCTTTTGGTCTGGAAGAGTTGGTCAAAAGTTATAAGAACTGATGTATAACCCATTTTTTTAAAAATCTTTATTTCTTTCTTCAGTGCCTTACGGCGTGGGAGTCAATTATACCACTATTGCAAGACAAGCCAGAGACCAAATAAGTACCACCTTCATGGACAGTCTAGCACTTCTATGCTCAGTACCACTAGAGATACTGGAACTGTATGAAGGACTGCTTTTGTCAAGTTAGCTGAAATACCAGCTGCACTTAGGCTGAAACAGATGCTCTGAAAACTATTTGAATTTTTTCCTCACTTTCTGTGTTTAAACAGGGGTGTGTTTCATCTTTTTGAGTTATCTTGAATGGTTCCTTCTTTACCCTATGGAGTGATTGGGGGTTTAAAGTGAAAGTGCATGGGGATCTTGATAAAACATACCTCTCTAGTCTGGAAGGAACTGATGAGTGGAACACTAAAAAAGATGAAAATAAAACTCTACTTCAAGGTGCCAAATGACATCTTTATTACCATTCTATTTTGTTTGCTAAAAAAGAAAAAAAAATCCTATGATACAGTACTCCCTAACCAATCCTTATCCATTCTTTTGGATGGTCAGGGAAAGGCTGGAATTTAATATTTTCTGTTTTGCTACTGCCCTTATGCTCCCTCTGGATAGAATAGTTTCAGGAGACTTCTGTGGGGGAGTTTGGCTGATTCTAGAGAGAACATACCAACACCACGTGCAGATAGCCTGTGATGCAAGCATGAACTGTGGTTTTTGTGAGTGCGGCATGCTGTTGGTTCATATTGAGTATCTTTGTTTACCTTGGTGATTTTGAAGCAATGTCTGTTGGCTGAAGTGTACGTGTGACTGTCTCGAGAATCAAAATAAGCCTAGCAGTGAGAGTAAATTGCACAGCAGCCTTTCAAGGCATGGGAATGGTGGAAGCAAGTATGAGTCTCACATGTATTTTTCATAAAACTAGCTCTGGAGGTTGCATGGTAGAATTCTCTTGGTCCATGCTTTAAATGTTGGGTGTTTTTCTGAACTAGAGCCACTTAAGGAGTGGTCACTTAAGGTGCCTGATGTAGTAAAGCCAGAACTCTGCTTTCTCTCCCCACTTTATTTTGCAGCAGCCAAAAGCCAAAAAGTGTCAAATACTTGCTTACATGAAGCATCTCTGTGTGAAACTTGCCTTAAACAAGATGGCAGGTGTAGATATGTGCCCTGTTAGGTACACAGTGTTCATACCTGCCTCTACACAACCATATGGCAAGTCTTTCAAGAATACTTTTGGTACAGATTATTTTTTTGGTAGTTTGTATTGGCCTTTAGAAATGAAACTGCTTCTGCAAGTCGCCCTTTTTTTTCCCCTTCTCTTCAAGTCCAACCTCGAGTAAATTCTTGCTTGGTGTTAATGCCCCTAGGAATGCTGCCATGCTTCCCAGGGTCTCAAAGTCTTGGTTTAATGGCATGTAGATAAATCTTCTTTTTTTAACCATTTTAAATGAGGGGGTTTGGGGCTAATATCAGTGTAATACTGGGATTTAGGGAAATAAATAACTCAGCATTTACTGCTAAACTTGAGTGATTACTTGATCTCTGGCAACATTGTTGCAAAAATTCTGAGCAGTAATTGAGTATGTGCAACTTCTGCCTTCCTCTGTGACCTTCCAGGCACCAGTCTGGTTTGCGCTTTATCCTTTTGTAAACACCAAGTATACCTGAAGCTGCTCCTACTCATGTTGGTGGCTTTATATACTGTTGAGTTATTGCAGCAATGTGTTAGCTGTCAGGCTAGTGAGCTGGTGCTCTCTGGGTGCAATAGCCAAGTTTAAAACATTTTAAGAGGTCTTCCTTTTTAACTCAGCCTCAATTGACAACTCCGTGGTACTAAATAAACTGGTTTTTTGGCTTAAGCTCACATTTTGTCAATACACACTTACTTGCTGTAAGTGAGAACTCTGCTTTAAGTTGCTGTTAGGTCCAGAATGACAAACTACTCCTGTTTTGCAAGGGAAGTGCTTGACTATCTTGAAGCAGTAACCAAATGTCTTCTCAACATTTCCCATCTAAAATAAGCACTTCTCTGCTGTTTAGCAGTCTGACCTTTAGGGTTACAGTCTTCCCTATATCCCACCAACAGAGATAAATATGCTTTTTGAGGTCATTCTTGTGTGGTAAATGGAATTTTGTAGTTGACTCTGCAACATAATTTGGAATCAAGTAAAATATAATTTGAACTAATATTTAGACAGTCTTCCCTTCACCTCATGAAAAAAAAAAAAAGAAAAATATGAGTAGAAAAGATGATTTGTTGGTTGTTTTTTTTTTGTCCCTGCAAGTAAATAGGTTTATTCTGATGCCTTACAACACTGATGTCCTGTTCCTTCTTAGTTTTATGTCAAAATGAAGTGGGTGGTGTTTCTGGGGAATAAAGCAATTGACATTGCAGCTGTTCATGAGTGGGGAGTACTAAGTGAAGTTCAAACTGATGTGTAACTGTTGAGGCTGGAGCTATTGTATATCAACTTGATGCGACTGGTTGTGTAATATGATTTTTTTAAACCAGTCCTCATCCAAAGTCTGTTTTGATACCAGATAAAGCCCTTTCTGGCTAAGCTGTTGAAAGCAAGCATGCTTTATGCTTCCCTGTTGGAGTATGTGGCTCTGTGACACCTGCAAGTTGATTCTGAGGAGTGGTTGGAACATGTGTCTCAGGCTGTGGCCACTAATAGGATTTCTTACATGATCTGGAACACTAAAATCTCTTAAGTCCCTACAGGGGAATTAAAACTTAACATTCAGAAGAGGAGTCCTTTGCAAGAATTGATTTAGTATAAGAAGGGTGTATTTTAGTGGGTCTCTCACCTCCTATGGAGGTGTCTTCTTTATAAAGAACTTCTGTATATCACTAGATAACCATGGGAGAGGCTGTCAGGTGCAGGAAGGATCCTAGCTGTTTGACACAGTAGTGCCAAATGAGAGAACTACAATATAACTGGAAAGTCTTGTTAAGATGTAAAGAATGAACTTAACTGCTCTTAGGGAGAGGTCAAGATCTGAACTGTTAGTGACACTTTGACATGCTATCCTGTAATTCTTATGGGATAGGAGTCTGTCCTTTGGGTGGCCTACATGTGAAAAGAAAAGTGTTGGTAAAGGGAAGTAAGAGCAGCACAGGACCTTCACCTTTGACTATCTTACTGAGTGTTCAGTCACTTAATGTTCCCCTCAACATATGCACTAAAATGTCAAAAGTAGTTGCACCCTTTCCATCATGAGGGTCTTCCAGCAGTCCTTAAATTAGCCTGATTTTCCTTGTAATACATAGCCAGACCAAGTAATACATAGTAATACCAAGTAATACATACCTTGTAATACATGGCCAGACACATCCTCACGAGGATGTCACCACTGTCCTGGTTACTGCTGTGTAATTTCTGGGATGTCTTTTTCTTCTCTTAACTGGCACCAGCACAATAAAGCAAGCACTGAGATCTTGTTTTTCATGCTTGGTAACGAACTGTGCATTGTTTATATGTATCCTTACTAGGTTCTGCCTGCCTCTTGCAATAACAGCGATGTTGAAACTTCATGGCTTTTTCAGGTATCCATTGAAAAATGAAAAGGTATAGGTGTTGCCCTAAAGACATGAAATCTTCTGATGTGAATTGTATCAAAGAATAAACTATGAATTCTTCACTGAAGTCTACTTGGATTTTTGTCACACTGACACGTGCTAAGGATAGAGTAGTGGGATAAGTGGTAGAAAGAACCATCTGCAAAGCACAAGAAACAGAGACGGTTCCACAAGATGTACAGTGAGGTAGCCTGCAGGGGTGTGTCTGCATAGCCTGCTTCTGATGCATATTGCTTCAGAGGTTGGTCCTGCAGATGCCAAGGTACAAAAGAATTCCAGCCCACCAGGGACTGTTCAGGGTTTTAACAGGAGCCATGCTTTTGTTAAAACTTGCACAATTTAACTGAGTATGATTAACGTTGCAGACTCTTTAAAATCCTGGTGCTGATAACCACCGAGCAAAATTGCATGGACTAAACTAGCTCATTATATGTTCTGCCACCTTAAATTCTGAAGGTAGAACAGTCTTTCCCATGGTATATTAACCTTTACAACAGCAACAAATAAATAGGGAAAATAGGGTCTTTTTTTAAGGTAGGGGAATTGCTACTACTTGCAAGATTTTTTTTTTTTTTCTTTGTAAAATAAAACTGGGGATCATAGGAATAAACTTGCCTTCTGGCAGTGTGAATGTTGCATTTTAGACTTTTTTGGGAGTTCTATTTAATCAATTTTATGGAATAAAAGGGCAGTGCTTAATTCTAGGCTTAGTACTTTGGAGTTTTGCCAGGTTATCTGACTTGTACAAGTAGTCAGTAACGACCTGGGCTGGTTTTAAGGTTGCATGGCTAAGACACAGTACTTGTGCAGAAAATAATGCACTTTCCAAAAAAGGCAGAAGTTGGTCACCCTTATGCAAGTAGCATGCTAAAAGTCACTGTCCTAGACTGCTTTTGAAAGCCTTGGTACTCTGTACTTGGAAGCAAAAGCATTTTCTTAACATTGCTGCTGGATTATGTATCCATACCTACGTATCAAGCAACAGGGTTGGGGCCACTGCCACATTCCCACTGCACCGGGAGACACATTGCAGAGGGACAGTCTTACAATAGCAAACAGCCAAAGCGCTTTTGTCTTCAGTATATGAAAATAGAGCAGCACTGTCCTTGTCTTTTCCTCTGTGCCTGCATCCCTGTCCCTCCTTAAAGTTTGGAGAGTTGGGCTATGCAGGTGAAGGGAGGCTGGCTGTGAGTAGATGTGGATCTCATCTTTCTCCTTGTTGAAGGTGTCAGTACTGGGGACCAAAAGGGTGCTGGCTGATTGCCCAGACCCTTCTTTCAACCTCCTCTTTCCACTCGCCAGAAATAGAGTCACTGTTCATGCCATTAAAAAACAAAATGAAAGCTGTGAAAAGACTTGTTTCTGTGTGAATTAGGTAGTAAACAATGTAAAAATGGGAAGGAAGCTTTTGTTTCCTGCACTTGTCCAAATCTGGCAATTGTGCTTTTGTTCAGACTCACAGGCTAGGAAATGTTGTCTTGCCTTCTGGTGCTGGAATCGTTTGTATACCCTTTCATATATCTCTGTATAAGTATACTTTGTGCATTGTTTACTATGGAGCTAGTATTGATGGAGAAAAAAACTTTGAGGTAAAACTGTTTGTTATTCTCTATTAGTGTATATGTTTTGTTTTTCTTAAAATGCACCGTCTGTTTACCTCAACTAATTTAATGGAATGGACCAATAAATGTATTAAAAGATGACTCCTTTACCTAGAATATAAAGTTTCATTTTTTGCAGTCTTTGCCATTGAAATGTGTGCATTTAGTTTGGGCAGCTCACTATCTTATTGCAGAAATACCCTTCCCTTAAAATCTTGTTCCACTGCTGATTTAACAAAGAGTCGTCAGTCTGATGCTGTAGTATATCTGGTGTTACTTTACAGTGAAGCCTGGACCTGAAAAAAGCTTGCAAGGTATGTGTGGGTGGAGCAGAGGTATGAGCAGCTTCTTGAGAATAAGAAGTTGTGAATAATCAGCTTCTGCTTGCTGCACACCTTGCTCAAACTGAAGCTGCCTGATTTGCCCCTAGATTATTTCAGTTACTGAAGGGCTTTTAACTTGCCTTACTTAGTTCAGGAGCTTGGAAGCTACTTACATACTAATTGAATTAACAAGGATTAAGTAGACACATAATTTAGAAGGGGGCATGCTAGTCTTTTGAATCATGTTTAGATTTAACTGACATGCCAGTTGCTGTGTTGTATGAGGTTATGCTGGGTTGAAACCCATACCAAAAGAAAGTTGTCGTAACAAGGTGACTAATCTGGCATCAGTGTCCCTATACTATTGTAAAGCCTGGAGGAGTAGTTTGCTGCACTTAACCTGGTTCTTAACCTGTTACAAGAGCAGTACATCCTGGTTGTGTGTGATGAAATGCTGGTACTGGCATTGGACAATCTCCCAGAAATCAAGGCAGGAACATCTGTTTGGGAATATTTTATTGTAAGGTTTACTAATCTTAGCTTTAATCTTACACTCTCTTTAGGGTGGTGTTTATGTATTTAACAGCCTTCTATCTAACATTGATCAGCTAGGCTGACACCTCTTATGTAGCCCTCAGAGAGCAGATGTGTCCTTCCCATAACAAGCTTGTGGATCCCTCTTCATAAGCCAAAGCCACAGAACTGCCCTGAGGTTTCTGAATGAACAGACAAGAAAGAACTGATAGAAAACTGATCCTCTGCTTTCCCCTTCCACATGTAATGATGCATCTAGAAATACTGTTTTCATTTCTACCCTGTTCCTGCCCCTGTGCTATTGCTAACCAGCCTAGCAGGAAAGCAAAATGCTCAGAAGACTGCTGGTGTACAATGGCCAATGCCTATGCTCTGCAAGGTGGTGTGCTGCAGAAATGAGGCAAATTTCTTTGTCCTGCGTGAGCTCAATGGCTGGAGAGGCTGTGACATGCTGTGAAATGGAAACACAAATGAGATGCTTCCTGTAATGATGGCAACACAGGGGATTAATGCTTGGCAAAACTTCCACTTGTGTAGCTCAGAGAGCTGCTCAAGACCAAAGGATGCATTAGCTGATACAACTTCGTCACTCCGTCAGAATCTGAAGAGAGACAGCAGCTGAATGATGTTTGATGGCCACAATGCTGTAAAGAGTAACAAAGATACAGGTTACAAGAAAGCTAGCAAACTACTTTCTCAAACTACATTTTGCTTTTCTGCCACCACTTCTTTAGCTTAAACCTTGCTGGAATGTTTGAAGCTGGCTGAGTGCTCATGGGATTCCTCTCCAGGATCTGCCAGCTGCTTTAAGTTACTCTTTGTGTACCAGCAGTGACATTGCCATCATTTGTCATCTTTCAGACTTTAAGTCCTAATAAACAGCTTGTGCTGATAATGAAGCTAACTTCTATTTGGAACCTGTATTAAAAACAGATTGAGTAGCTAGCAGTGACTCACTGTTAAACAGCAGGGTTGCACATAAGAAGCAAGTCACTCTTGTCCCTGGAAAATATGAGGAGGAAAGCAGAGCCAGGGCATGATGAATATAGAGTAGCCTTCCCTACACTCATAGTCCTGCTGACACCAAGTGTCAAAACGTGTTCGCAAGCCTTTCTGGGTTTTGGTACTCTAGACAAAGCAGAGCTGATGATGTAGGAGCTTTCCTTAGAGTTGCTTTTGCTTTTCTTCCTAAGTGATAACAGGGTAAACACTATAGATAGTGCCTTTAAACCTATTGCCTTTTGCTGTAATTTTTAAGAACAACCACAACAGCTTCACAATAATTCTGCCTGGGATCAGACACTAGACTATCCAGTACCTGTCTTATATCTGAATAAAAATACTGTTGTTGCATGGATTAAGTACTGGTATTACCACAATTCACTTTGGAAGAGTCCCACTGTTTCTACTAAAGCAATATGCTGGAAGGTCCTAGGGTGGGGATGATGGGCAAAGTAAGATTTGGAGGGAGATCCTTCAAAAATTCTGTAGGAGTAGTAGGAGATGTAATTTTAGCTTTATTTCTTCAAATTAAGCTAGTTTTGTGCTTAAAACTTCCTCTTCAAGTTGTACCTCTTATTTACTCTGTAGCTGTATGTTTGAGCAAACTCAATGGATCAGAGATGTAACCGTTTCCTTCATTATGTGATAATGGTTTCTCTGAAAGAAACACTTGAGGAAGACTCAGGTGTTTCTTTTCTATCACAATAAGTAACATGTAATGGATTTTTTAAAAAAAAAACAAACAAAACCCCAAACCAACAAAACAAATAAACTTCACTTTGTGTAGGATTATTCCCTCACTCTACTCGCTATTGCTTTCACAATATCAAGCACTACATTTGCGCAAAGGCTTTGTCCCCTGCGATTATTACCCCTAATGCTCTGCCAAATATTCCTCCTTATAGTAATTCATGTTACATTAAATAAAAAAGATTAAAAACATTGGATAGATCACTTGCAAGTCTCATTCTTTGAACCTCCTTGATATTTGTCAGCTTGTTTTTGCAAGATAATTGTTTCTTCTATTATTTATTCTTTTTAAATTCAGATTTTTTAATTATTACTATTTGTTTTTATCTGTATTGCATAATTCAGCATGGAGAAAATACAGTATGTCTGCTTGGACAATACCCTTCCTATTCCTTACCTTAAAGGGAGGAAACTCATGCAGCTGACTAGAAAAGACAAAACAAAGCAGAAGCCGCTGTACCAGTTCAGTGTGTTTTGATAGATCTTGTTGTAGACTGTAGATGTCACTACTCCTGTGGTGACTAAGGACAACTGCAGCAGGACAAATGCCTTACCTGTAAAACAAGACTGTAGTTTGTTAATGGGAAGGAAAAAAAAACCAGCTGTGGTACCTCCCTGGCAAACCACAATCACCACTGCATGGAAGAACAATGTGGTTGTTGTTTCATCATCACCTTATGACATGGCCTTGTCTCTGTTTCTTTTAGACACAGGACAAAAGATGCAACTAGAAAACTGTTTGCTTAAACAGTCTAGATGTAGAGATGGCTGCTTGAAGAGCAAAAATAAACAGGGCAGTAAGTGCTCCTTTCCTGAGGAGGGAGAAGAGTAGTCTTGGGCAAGCATCTTCAGGACAGGAGAGATTTTACTTAGAGTTGTCTTCTGCCCTAGGCCAGAAGAGTGATCCACCAGTTTAAAATTATAATATATGCCTGAAATGGAGAAGTGCATTTGTTTTGTATGATCTTTTGAGGTGGAGGAAAGGCAGAAACTGAATTGTAGTTGAAACTTTTTTTTTTTTTCTGAAGTGTACCCATCTGTTTCTGTTGTGGTAAATGGGGCGATGAGCAGTAACTCAGCCTTACTGGGAAGCACAAACCGGGAGTAAGGTCAGGACAGTGTAATGAGCTTGCTGCCATGGCAGCCTTCTCCAGCCACAGTGCCAGCATCCACCACTTCCAGAGACCACACTGCTACCAGGAGACAAGAGCTGCTCTACTGCATGGTCCTGCTTGAGTTGTGGTCTACTGCTGTAATTGTTTGCAGTCTGTATGGCTCATGGTGGAAGTTAAAAACAACATTATGATTAATAGCAGTGATTAATTTGGGGTGTGAGCTGCACTATATGTGGCAGGTAGGTGAGTTTGCTATGGAGCAAGATGAGCACAAACCATAGAAACAAACTTGTGACAGAGCAGTGTCATCTTCACGTGACAGAATGGGAAAGGATGCAAAAGATAGCAGTGGGAATGTGTTTGGAGGAGGCATGAGCAGGGGTAGGCCTGAGTTACTATTTGAATACATGGCCATTCCAGTCTATTGTGTCTAAATGCAGATCACTGAAGTAAAAATGTTACACTTCAATATGGTGTTATATATACATGTATTTTACTATTTTCTAATACATCTTTTAAGTAGAAAATCATTTCTGCTCCTGTTTACCCAAAAGGGCAAATTTTTATGCAAAGGTTATCTTTTGTTAGTTAAATCATGGTCTGACAGATACAAATTGATAACAGTATAACTGAAAAAAGATGAAAGAAATCCACGCTTTACAAAAACAGAAGCTAAACCAGCCAAACGTAAACAGTGTGAATACCACAATCCTTCAGCCCAGCATCTTGCTTCTCTTGCTTTTACCTGTGTTTTTAAGCAGCACCTCAAATACTTTCCCTGTGTTTGGGCTGCAGACTGATAGTAATCTCTTGAAGCATGTACTGAAAATTTTGTGGATAAATGATGATGCAATCAAGAACAAGAAGTTTGGATGTGACAATCTTGTCCTGCAAGTTTTTCTGCTTTCCCCTCCTGTTTGTGACACCAACTGTTCCGTTTTTTTTTTTTTTGCAGAGCACAGACTGCAGCAATAACGTACCTTTCTCTTTGTACATTAGTCTGAATGGAGGGATTTGAAGGTTTTTCACTGGTAAGGTAACCAAAATACTTACCATAGGATGATCCTTCAATGTGCTTGGATAACATGGACCTGATGGTTGGTAAAGGGATGAGGGCAAACAGCATCACTGCCCGTGCTGCAATATAATGAATACATAGTTACTGTCACTACCTGTTCCTTGTCTCCGAACACTGCTTTTGAAGACTACATGCCTCTGGTTTGGGCAGGACTTTTGCCTCATCTTTCTTTGTCCTTTGAGTACCACTAAGAAGTACAAATCTTTGGTAGGAGTGTAGATCCTCACTTCATCCGAGCGATGGTGGATAAGCCACCTATTGCTCCCTCTGACAGAGGCACTTTGCCCAAACTAGATGTATGCTCTTGATCTCAGCCTGAAATCCCAGTGCAGATGGAATACAGTACTGTCCTCTGAGATACTGAGCTTGATGATTTTGAGTCAGTAGTGAGAGCACCCCATGCTACATGGCCTTGACAGGAACAGTATCTTTATAACACTACATCTGTTTTCTATCCTGATACTTCTGTCTTGCACTATTTTGGGCTTTCTTTAGTGTGGAAACTTAGAGGGAGCTGGGATTATGTTCCTTTCAGCAGAGCCAAACTCTGTGAAGACTTGGTCTGTGTCTAGTGTACTGAGGTGTTTCTGCAATGTAGGGAATAAACATCCTGCATACTGTGTAGCAGCATGTGTTTATGATGGACTTAATATTAAACAAGCAATTTTTCAAATTTATTTTTTACCTTTTGTTCCCCTAAACAACAAAAATCTTGTAAAAATTTTACGTAATATTTGGCTTAGTACACAAGTATAATTTCCTACCATCTTTTCCTTTAGAATAACTTTGATTTTCAATTTCTCATTCCATGTAGGGACAAGCAGAAAAATTGCCTCTGGCCATTTCTCTTAGATCTTTTTCAGAAGCAAAACCTCAAAGCCATGCACCAAACTGTAGTCTGTTTGTCAGATAGGAATCATCTATCTCACTGCCACAGCAGATGCAGTTATTGGGTTTTGTTTTCTGTATTTCTGCAGAGGCTACCTCCCAACAATAGACTTACATTTCCTTTGTCGTGAGATGCTGCCCCATCTATTATTACCTGTCCCTTGGTCTTTTATATGTAGTGTAAGATTTGTGCACTACATTATCATATTTCGGTTGCTAAAACTGCTCCAACATTTCTCTACTAAGTTTCCCATTGTCCATAAATGCCTAAATGTAAATCACATACTAAGATGTTTGCTTAATAAGAAAGCTTTGATAATTTGTTACTGGTTTAGCCTTCAGCCTTCCCTCACAAGAAGCAAGTGCTTTCCATTAGTGCAGTGGTGTGGTCTGACTAGTATAGGTAGCCAGCAACAATTCCCACTCCCCAATGGTGTGAGAGTTGTTCCCCTGCTCAGATCTGGGCTACGACCAAGTGATGACAAGTCAACGAGCATTAAACTAAGCCTTGGCAGGAGCGTATGCTTCCTCTGGATACTGTAGGGTGCTGAGTGCTAGAGTACAAAGGGAGATGTGGGGAGAGGTGGTTGGAGGCACAAAACAGTGCAAAATTACAAAGCTCAAAGTTGTTGGTGAAGACCTGGTGATCAGAGCAGACACAGGAACTAGGTGAAGATCTGGTGGTTTGTGTTGCCATGGCACCAGGGAGGAATGTGGGGCAAGGCGGAGGTCTTGCAGTACCATTCTTTCCACTTCTTGCAGAAGCTGTACCAAGCCTACCTCCTGCAGCCCAGGAAAAATGCTCCACTTTTCTCAAAAGTTCTACAGAGCTATCAAGAAATGTTTTGTGTGACTACTAAAGGCTTGTTACACAAGGAACAATGGCTGGACTACAGTCCCACCCCTCTCACCTTCTGATAAATATTATCCCGATTTCAGACCTAATTTGGGGGGATGAGTTCAACACCAATTGCAGGGACAGATCAATGGGTTTGTCCTCCTTGCTCTCTCCAAAAGGAATGCCTTTGGTAAGATTTGTGACTTATGGCCTTGGTTACTGTGTTTCCCTAGGAGATAAAACTAACAATTGCAATTGTATCTTTTTAACTATATATCTATTCTGCAGTTTATTGCATTTATTGCTGTCAATCTCAAACAATCTGTATAAGCTGCATATGAATAAACTGTACTATTCATGAACATGACTGCTTCTTTGAATGCAACCAGACCTACAGCAGCCAGGCTGTTCGTGCATCTGGTGTTGGGCCTATAGTCACAGCAATAACTGGCTGTGAAGACTATCTATGAAGAGATAAGTCCATGACCCCTAGCCCCTCTAAGCTCTGAGGACCATCTAGAACTCAAGGGGATTGATTCATCTCTTACAAAATAAATCCATTACTACATGCAACAGAGGGGAATGATAATGAAGCTCTTATGGGAATTGCTTGTGGGACAGTCTGCCAAGCTCCCTGCTCTGAAACTTGCAGTGAAGCAGAGCAAAAAGTCCTCCTGACACTGAAACACCCCAGCCCCTTTCTCAGAGTTCACTGACTCATGGAAGCAGTCATTCAACTCACCAATGTAGAACAGGAACGTCCACCGCACAAATGCCATGATGAGGATGCCAGCACTGAAGGATGCCACTCCAATCATGATCATGGTAATGTCCCTCAAATATTTAGAGAACACAAATACCCCTAGGAAGCTGGTGATGAAGATCAAATACCCAGCAGCATTGCCATGGCCGATCTGCACAGCATTCCAGCTTAAAGGCTCTCTGAGCAAGAAAAGTGGGAGTATGTTCATTGCACCAGCCAGGGCAAGGTCATAGAGGATTGCGGCCACAAACAGCATGCTGATGATGAGTTTTGAGGGGAATACAGGAGTGGAGCTACTGCACTTTGAAGGTTGACAACTCCCTGCTGCTTCTGCTGCTTCTGTGCTGGCTGGTGGCTGGCTGCCCACCTTGTCTGCACTCTTGGCTTTGGCTGGGCAGGAAGCTGCAGACGGGGGGACTGTCAGGACAAAAATGCTGTACAGGAGGCAGAAAGCATAGCAAGCAATGCTGCAGCTCACCAGCACAGTGCCTTCTCGATAGTGGTCACTGAAGCCAACAAAGAGATAGCCAGATGCCATGCTTCCCAGAAAGCCAGCAAGGCCGTACACCAGCTCAATAATGATAAGCCTCAGAGACCTCCTGCTCTCAGAGGACCTTAGGGATCCCAGAGCCATGACACCTGCCCAGAATGTGGTGAAACCACCTGTCAGCCCATTGAAGGCAGCAGCCCCATACATCACCTCAATTGGCCAGCCCAGCAGGATCAGGAGTAGTAAGAGAGTTTTGGATCCCAAGTAGCCAAGAAGGGGGAAGCAGATGGGGATCTTCCGATGCACCCCGTCTCCCAGCTTGGACAAACTGTAGGCTGACACCAGCGGGCTCAGACCAAGGACTAGGTTGTAGATAATATAAAAATTAGAGACAGCCTTCTGCTGAACATCTTCTAGAGCTTGGGAGGGAGTGGTGGTGTTGGTCTGGTTGTAGTAGTTCTTCACCACCAGCAGCAGTGCAGTGTCATAGAAGGCACTGGCCACTTGGGAACCCGCAACCACTGGCTCAATCCATGTCCTCATCACTGTCACGCCCACCATGCTGCTGGCGACCACCTCTTCTTGGGGCGAGCTGTTTTCAGGGAGATTCATGGGAGGAAACAGAAGCTCTTCAGAAGCTCAGCTCTGGAGGCATGCTCACAGAAGAGCAGCGGTAGAAGAAACGTCCACTGGGCTGCACAGAGTCAGAGAGTTGTGCAAGAGATGATCTGTTTGGGAGGGTATTTGCACCTCGCCTTGCTAGGTATCAGCACTCACGCACATACCTGAGCTGCGCTGATCTCCAGCTCACACACAAGAGGCTTTTGTACAGACGGAGAACGCCCTGTATTCACCAGCTGCTGCTTCTCTTCCTGGTGTAGTTTCAACAGAGGTCAGATGACCCAGGGGAATTTCTCTCCCTGTTTAGGAAGTGAAAATGCCCTGCTCAAGTAATTGCAGTTCGGGGTGGTGGTTTGTTTTTTGTTTGCTTTGTGTTTTTTTTTCCTTTGGCATCCTTCACATGTCAGAGGACTCTCAGGGTGACTGCAGGGGCAGGAGATGACCACGTGGGTTTTTTGTCAGGTAATTTGTGAATTCCCCTTATTGACAGCTCTTTTTTCTTTCTTCTACACAAATATGTTTGGCACTTTTGCTCTTACCTACTCCTGCCTGTCCTGTGACTGCATCATCCCCTTACGTCATTGTTTCAATAACACGATCAGGAAATTACACCAAAAAGAAATCAAAAGGGGAAAAAGCCTGTTTTTGGTAACCTGCTTCCCATAGCTGCCACCCTGCCTGCTATGCCCTTTGGCTTTACAGTGTGGGAATTTCCAAGAGAAGGAGGGAAATCTCAATTTATCCAAAGGCATCGGTAACTGTTGCACCTCAGTAATCAGGCAGCTGAGCTGGATGCTGGGGTGGGTGAGAGTGCACCCCCAGCAAAGATTTTTTAAGTCCCAGCTTCTAAGGACAGTGGCCATGTCTCTCTGTGTGCACTGATGCCAGCTAGAAGTTAGCCTCTGATTTTGCTGCTGCCCAAGGGGGTGACACGGAGTGAAGTGAAAAGGGTCCCTGCAAGCTCGATGGAGTGGCTGACTAGAGGCACAAGAAGCTCTCAGAGCAGCATGTGGCCCAAGCAGGCAGACAGCTCCAAGGAAGATTTTTGTCCTAAATACAGGCAGGTCCCTGTTGTGTCTCTGTCTGTGCAATGGGAATATGATGGGTATGCCTTATGTG
>JAAGNO010018176.1:102383-117975 GCA_033439905.1 Ceryle rudis
TGGGGTGAAAAAAACACCCCATGCGTAGCGCAAAGGAGATTTACACAGGGAAGACTTGCACAGCCTGCAGAGTCTGGTACAAGATGGGCCCTGACACATTTATATGTTTTGCATATACACACAGACATACATGCACACATATAAAAACATACACACTGCATATTGTATTATACATATGAACACACATGCACCACAGAAACAATTAACTAGAAAAGTGCAGGAAACAGCTCTAATATGTGTTTTAACACAGTTAAAAAAAACAACCCAAAAGCAGACAAAACCAAAAGATGTCATTATGACATGCATCAGCTATACTTCTTGGCAAATAATGCATGACAGTAGGTGTTTTCATCACAGCACAGTGAGACAAAGGAGTCCGGGGCCTTCTTACAGAAGGACATGGTGTGTTTCAAACCAGCCTTGCTGGATAAGTAGTTTTTAAAATGCACAGTCGGTTAAAAAAAATAATTGTAAAAAAAATACCCTAAAAATGTATGACTGTTCACTGAAACAATGCAGGCAATCCCAGTTTCTAATGCTTCCCACAAGCTGCTCTGCATGCTCCTTGACTGCAAAAGAGTAGCTGCCCTTTTGAAAATGAATGATACTGTTATATTTTTCTGTGTAGAATGTCAGATGCACTAAGGACATAAGTCTTGACTGGAATAAAACCAAATAATTTAAGACTAAAGAAACTCTTCCTTCAGGCTGTGGTTGGAAAAGTCTGCAGGTAGTAGGGGGGTTCTGTGCAGATAATATTGTGAAATCAGTTCTGAATTCTCAGCTGAAATTCCAGGCCATTTACTTTGCTTAGGGGAATGAGAACACACTTGTACATTTACACTAAGACACAGTCCTCCATTCAGGAGATGAAGGCGGGGTAGAGTTTTGCCAGAATTATTATATTTTTTCCCCTCCTCTTTTCCTTTGATCATGAACAAAACAAAGAACTAAAGGCAAAATCCAGCTAGCAGAGATGATTTTGAGTTAAAGCTCCATCTGCTTCCTGGCACTGACCAGGGCTACAAAGCTGGTCTCAGTCTACTGGAGAGATTTTTTTTTTCAAAATTTTGCCCAAAATCATGCCTCCCTTTTTTTGCAGAGCAACCACCAGAGAGAGGGAACAGGACCAAACAGTTTCTGTTTTACCAAGTAGAGGGCAAATATTCTCAGAAACGTAATCATTAATAAAAAAAGAATAAATCTAAATAATTTAAAAAATTTCTTCTGAGTCATCAGCCTGTCAGCAGCATACTGGAACTACTTCTGCTGCAAGGATGAGGACCAGTGGTTTAAACCATATGATTGGGTTTCTGAGTGCCCAAACCAAGGAAAAACAACCCAAAACAAACAATGGAGAAGCAAATTTGGGACTGGGCATCAGGGCATCATCTTATTATCTTCTTCAAATAAGAAAAGACTGCCAGCTCCAGGGTTACTAATGAAGGGGGGGGAAAAACTCCCAAGACTTTTTTTGGATGGCAGCAGACAAATACTGCTAGATAGGAGACTATCGAGATCAGTAAGGGATAATGACTGAACAAACCACAGAAAATTACAGTTCCCTCCACAGTATATTGGCATTTACATGAAAAGACCTAGCAAATTCAGCATATATTTCAAACCAAAACTGCCACTGTCACAAAGTAGTGGTATATTAAAATGACGTCTGCTGCATTTGGCCTGTAGATTTATTCCAGCTGAAAATAAAATGGATTTTACATAATTTACAACAGTCAGTCTCTTCCTTGATGGAAATCACAATGCTCTGATGGTCTCAAGTGATGGCCTGAAACAGTCAGGACCCTTAAACTTTTAAGAATTCTGCTTTGGATCAGTCATCCTGTCTTTGTTTTAAAAGATGGCAACAGGATTTCTTCCATTTATCCTCTGTCCACCGATGTGCCCAGGAGCTTGTTTACTCCACAAATGTTGCTGTTGCTCCAAGAAAAACTTTTTGCAGAATTATATCAGAGATGCCATGAGGGCATCGAATGTGGACTTAGCCTCTGCAGGAAAACAAGTAGTGGTGTCTGGCTTATTATTAATAAATAAGCCGCCTATTTAGTAGAGCAGATACTTGTAAGCTAAAGGTCCTTTTGAATAGTTACTCCAGAATTATTCTTCTAATCTACTGAAAAGAGTGTTTGACCTAAAATAACCATTATTTTTACTAGGCTGTGTCAGTTTTGCACCCGCCAGAGGAAACAATGGGGTAATTATAGCATGCAACTGGAATGACTGAGTGGAGAATTGGGACTCTTCAATGGAGCACTGAATTCACAACCCAGAAAGCTGCTTGCCTAAAATAGCAAACAAACTTCATTTAAAAATGTTCTTGGCAGATATCAAGGCTGTCAACCCATCATGAGTCCAGCACCCAGAGGCTCGCCATAGCAGGTTAAAGGAAGGAAAGCCTTTTACATTTGTTGCTGAAGCTGTTTTGGAGGTCTGTAACGTGTCACAGTTTGGTCATGTTACAAAATGCTACCTCAATGTTTCACAGGTGTCCTCCCTGATGATGCCCTATGTGAGCTCAGTGAGTGCAGGCAGGTGACCCAGGCAAGGCCAGGGTGTACTAAGGCTGCCAAGCTGGTAACTGCACTCGGAAAATGTATACTGATAATCAGAAAGATCATGAAGCAGACAATTCATGCGAGCTTAGTCTGAAGAACTGATCTTTTTTGTAATGGTAAGGCCACATCAGTGAAAAAAGCAATGTTATATAAAATGTCTTATTTGGGAGAGGCGATTTGACTACTAGGTGTGATAGAAGAGGAAGAATTTGGAGAGCAAAAGTAGGTACTAGGGGTATGAAGGGCTGCAAAAACTGCTCCTCACCTCTCTTTGCAAAAGATTGTGTGGATCTTGTGTTGCAGCTCTGGATTCTTGCTAAGAATTGCAGACGGTAGTCGCCTGGCAGATTTATTTTTGAGGATTTTTTTTTGGAAAAAAAAAGACTGAAATGGCTACCACTGTCTGATGGAGAAGTAATTTATCTATCCATCCTAGAGATGGAAACTAACCTGTCCTGAGTTTTTCTCCAACAGAAGTAACAATAATTACTCTCTTACTTGCAACAAGAGAATAAAAAGTAAAATATAGATATGCTTTAGTCCAAAGCATATTTATCACCACTACTGAATGAAACCGACTACTATACAGTACAGGCTAATTTTTATTGAACAGTAGCAGCAAGACTGATATGGAAGCAAAATTATTTTTCTGAAGCTTAATATTTTACTGATTCTTCCCATCTGGACTTGGAAGACCTAAAAGCAGCAAAACCAGAAAATGCAGAGGTCTGGGTGTCTAAAATCTACCAGTATGTGTGAAAGTCACAGCACAAGACACCTCCATGGAGCACAATGTGCACAAAGAGACAGGCAGCACAAAGGCAGGGAACAGGCTGCCTGCTTCTGCAGATGTAAGCTTTTCTGCTCAGGAACCATAAACTAAATGCTTTAACATAAAACTGGAACTGCTGGGAGACAAAGAACATATACTTCTCCAGTATAAAGGTATTTTCTTTACTTTATGTACTTCATGCTCTTCACTGAATACACCTCCAGTGAGGACAGTGAGCAGCTGGGTGCCTGAGACAAAAGCATGTTTACAGAAAACAGCACAGTAACAGTATTACACTGCTGCTGGTCAGTACTGAAATATAAACAGTTTATGTTTATAAACAAAAGTTTTCTCTGCCATCAAATCTAGTGCGTTGGTTTTCTGTTTTGTAACACAAAAATTTCCATCAGTAGCCTTGAATGTTGCATAGATGTCACCTTACTGCAGTATGTCCTACAGCATGACCAATACTAAGCAAACAAAGGATAATGTCCTGTAAATTTGAAGATGTGTACACTTGTAAGGACAAAAGCAGAATATTTTGAGCATAAAAACAACCTATATATGTGCAGGCGCATAGTGATCCATGGTCTCTTTAAAGTAGAGATAATGTGTTTTTAACACAGGCTGCAGGAATTCAGAGGTGATAAAACCGCATCAACCTAAAGAAGCAGGCTGTGGTTTGCTGCATGTCATTCAATTTCAGCAGTTACTGTACCTTGCTGGGAATTTGCTGCTACTGGAGCGGAGCTGGCAGTCTGATGGTGTGGAAGCCCCTGCTCCCAGCCAAAGTAAGCACAGGTGGGTCAGCTCCAGTGCTGCTGACAATTAAAACTGAGCTACCTGCCTGCACCTAAGCAGATTACAGAGGGCTCTGGTGAACAGGAGACACAGGAGCTGTGGGGTTAGTAGAGAGTCAAGAAGCATAATGCTTTGAGTCTTGCTGCTCCTTCTGTAACAACTGCCCAGCTTCAGCTGAAGATTTCTAGTGAGAACCAGTTTCTTCAGTCTGAGGTTTAATGCTGGGGATTAGCCAGGTGGCATACTTTCACCTGCATACAGAATCACTGTGTCCTACAGCCTTTTTCATCTCTACCCTATTTCTCATCCATGCATATGCATTTCCAGCCCATTACTCCTTGTGTCATTATCATTTTACAAGCTGGACACACAACACTTCCCAGTAGAAGGCCAAGGGCTGGCCTAAAATCTACACCTGAGCTTCTGCCTCCCACACAACATCAAACACTATGATCACTACTTACTGGTCATAAATCATAACTCAGATTATTGTGCAGTTATTATAAGGGAGAAGAGGCCCAAGCTGTGTTTAAAACCAGATCTCTGAAAGCACACTGCTCTTATACTGATTAACTCTCTATAAATACTCTACACAAAGACCAATCACTGGCTTGTATCAGAGAGATAAAACTCACACTATATTATATAATGAAAGGGAAATTTGACTTTGCTTTACTCTCCAGAACAGAAAATGTTCATATACTTGTCTTAAAGTAGCTGATGTGGTCAAATATGTTATGGAATATAGGAAATAGTGGAAGGTTCGTGTTTATTAAAAAATGCTGAATGTCAGTCATTACCACAATCTGTCTGTGTCTCTTAGAGAAGTCCAGGTTTACACATGTGTTTGCACAGAATATCACAGGCAATTGAAAAGTCTGTATTATTGAGTAGCTTGTTCCTAACAAACACTGCAATAGTGTAGATTGTATTCAACCTGCTGCTCTTAATATTGTTGCCTTTGACAGAGTCAGGCTTTGTAGGGATAAGGAATGTGCAAGTTAAATGTGCCTTGTTAAAATACCAACTATCATTGTAAATATCCTTTCTTTAGCAGGCCTGGGTTTCTTCTGCTCTCTGAGACCAACACTGATGCTAAGCTCTGCGACTGTGATCAGTCATCACATGACAGCAGGCAGGGACAAGGACAGATTCACAAAATTCAACAGTCTGTGCACTTTGTTCTGACTCTTTTCTTTCACAGATCAAAGGCTGGTGTGCAGACTCTTTACTAAATACTAGATTTTGATAGTGCTAAATACATAGTAAACAGAGACAGAGGAAAGCCACAGCAGTTTCACTCACCATCTCAGGATGCTTGGATCTCAGGTTTGGCTTTGCCAGCTGAACCATAACAAGGATTAAGGAGAAGTTCTCACTTTTTGCCTCAGGAATGCTCCAGTCCTGGGCAACAGGTCCCACCTCTTTAATTACAACCCCTCCTATGCCAGAAATTTTAACTAGAATGCAAGGGTTAGAAAACCAGACACACAAATATTTGTTGATGAGAGATATGAGGGAGTATCTCACATACATATTTGCATCCTGGTTTTTATATGAGACAGCACTGGCACATGGTATGAAAATGCAAACTGCAGTGACATGCACTTGGAATCACCATGCAATAGGAAGCAAAAATAAATAAGCACTTGAAAAGTACCTCAGAAGTAACCTTGCTAGACAGTAATTTACAGGTGTACTGGTAGAAAGGGAAAAGACCAGCATTAGTACATTGAACAAGCATGTTATAACTAGGAAACAAGAACAAAATAAAGAAATTGCAAGAACTGGCACACCTTGGACTATAAGATTTCAAGCAACTTCGTGTCATAAAAAAAAAAGGATTACTCAGTTTAGTGTTTTTTTTAATGACATTGATTGGCCAGTCTCAGTCTTGTTTACCATCAGTGCTTGGCCCATTTTCTTGCTGCTGCTTTTATTCTTTTTCCCACCTCTTAAAACCAGTACTGTAACACATCCTCTTTGGAAGAAAGTGCCCCCTTGCCTGAGCAGTGAAGCTTTTCCAAGAGCAGATGTGCTTGATTTTCCCTCTGTTTCTGAAAGGCAAAACCTGCAAGCCTTGGCCAGGATGGCTGCATTGTAGCCACTGAAGCCAGACATAAAACAGAAGGTGGTGATGTTTAAAAGAGAGACAGAGTAGATGTTCCACTGAAAACACCTTTTGGTGTGTCGTGTGTAAGGAGAAACCGAAGCTTTATACATCAGTACTGCTGGCGTGCTCAGCATATGAGGGGGAGTTTCTATGCACACCAAAGCTCTCCACAATCCCATTCAGGAGGCCATGGTTGCTGCCTTCTGCCCCCGCAGCAGCAGCTCTCACTCTGTTCAGCCTCCAGTTCCACAGCACCCTGACTTCTCCCAGTACCCAAGGAAGTCTCTTGTTCCCCTCACTCACAAAGAGCAATGCTGAGTCATGTTCAGCATTCAGGACTTAATGCTCCAAATGGCAGCTGCCAGTCTGGTTGTCAGCAACACTCCTTCCCCTACTATATTTTATATATTTTTAAAAACAGGCCAGTGATGTGCTCTTTTGTTTCATTAGCTGCAGAAATATTTTTCCTGAGCTTGAGGTCAATCATCCTCTGCTGACATATCAAACCTTTTTGTTGTTTACATACTTATTGCTTGCCTGGCACGTAAAATATTAGCTCAAACTAACAGTGGTAGAAGTGCAGCACTTCTTATTTAAATTATCCCTCCTCTGTCAATGGTGGGAGTTTACAGAAGGAGAGCAGAAAAAAGCAGGGAAGAGGAAAAAAACCACTCATACTGGTCAGAGGAAACTCCCTGGGCTCTGCTGGCTACTGCCCTCTAATAGGATTTTGGGTAGGCAGCAGCAAGGACGTAAATCTTTTTTGACTGTATGCAATGGACTTAGAGAAGAGGAAACTTACAACAAACCTCAACACCATGGGACTTTGGTGTTCACTAGCACTCTGTAAATTCACTGCAGCCTTGACAATTCATCCTGTAAAAGGATCCTACAAGTTGTCTGAGCAGCATCAATGCTCTGGCAGTGCATCTTTGGGTGGTCAGTGCCTGGGCAGTTTCAGCAGCAGGAGATAGCTGATCTGGCACCCAGAACGCGTATCTCTGGTCAGACACTGTCCAGACCAGCGCTCCAGTCAGGACATCAAGGCTTATTTCAACCCACAGAAGAGACTATGCAGTTGTGGCCAACCTGCTTTCTTGGGGGCACATGTGCAGCTCTGCAGGCACCTGAGGAATTGGACTCAAGCAACTGAGAAGAGGGAGTTAAGTCTAATGACATCATACATATCTTCTGTGTGCTGCAACATGCACAAAAATCACATCTGACCATTGCAGCTGTGGGAGTAGATTTCAGCCACAAGTCACAACTTCATGGGCTGGGCAAGTCACCATTGCTCTTCATAGGGATGAAGGATAAGTGCAGGATGAGTGCCAGCTGAGTATCACCTCTTTAGCAGAGCAGCTTCTCTGCTGTGCTGAGGTTCCAAGCTACCATGCTGACAAATGCTCACTTAGGGACTCCCGAGGAGTTTCATGCCTCTCTCTTTATAAAGTTCCTCCCAGCTTCTGCAAAGAGCATGAGGGTGTGACATGTCTCCTCCTCTTATTACCCTTCAGGGAAAGAGATGCTCTAGGGACATGCCAGAAAACAGCACTCACCAGAGCAGGTGGAGCCACACCACTTCACTGGGTGTTTAGGGGAGTGAGGGAAACCAGGAAGCTGCTCCTTCCCAACACATGACCCCAAGATGCCACTGCCAGAATAAGGCATGCTCTTGTGCACAAGCTGGCCTTCTGCATGGCAGCAGTAGATGGATGGACAATGAGATCCTGTTTTTCAATGGCTTCAGTAGAAGAAGGGAACAGAAAGCTTCTGGTGTGCACTGGAAATAAATCTACATTTTCAGTCAGCTCTCCTACTATGTTTTAGTTAACCATCAGAAATGCAACAGGACCCCTCCACGCTGCATTGCTGCTGGTTTAAAGTATCTTATGCTACTGTGCAGTATTCACTGGTGATGATTAGAAGCTGTCAGATTATTGCAATATTCACATTACAAATATTCACTTACTTCTATATGCCTTATGAGACTCTATCTTTAATGAACATTACTAGAAAGCAGTTTGTTTGGAGCACGAGCTCCTTGTCACTGTTGTCATCATTGTGATACCTCTGGGAAATGCCTGCAGGACTGTGGGTGCTTCAGTAGACACTATGTCCATTTAAGAAGTTTTATATTGCACTTAGGTCTCATCGCCTTCTGCAATCATTGCCCACAGTAATAGTAAGTCTGGGTAAGAGACACCTCTGTTGGGAAACAGGTTGCATAACAGTTGCACCTGAATTTTGATGCTTCCAGTTATTAAATTCTTAGCTTTTCTTATTAGCGCCTCCAATAAAGAACACCTTAATTGGGTTAAATTCTACTACAGTAATAACTGAAATGCAAACACTCATTTCACAAACTGAAATTCTGGCTAATTTTGTGTGGAAGAAAGACAACAGCATGCTGCTCACTGAAGGATCCCAGTTAATTTCTGAGACATTCCCCATCCAGTTCTGCAAGGAGTGGTTTCTGGGATGGCACTCTGGCGTTTGACAAACAGGCATGAATACATGCTTGATCCACTAAGTTCAAAGAGCAACTACAATAACCCATTGGAGGGTCTTGGTAATGTGTGAATTAAGTCTGCCAATTGCAGGGCAGCTACCCACTGACCTTGTTATTAATTTACTTACTTAATTAAAATAATTTTTTCCTTCCTCTCCATTGGCCCTCATCCTTCCATTTCAAACACACGGGCCCTTACAATGTGTTAAAATCCTTACATGCTTGCAAGCTATCTGAGCAGATTTTTGGGAATTTCTGTTGTCATGGTCTCTATCACAGCGCGAAAACTGAAAAGGCAAACTGCACTTACACTGCTGTCATCCATCCTTTCTCGTCTCTTAGTTTTGTGTGTTTCATAATCCTCCATGAGGGTCTGCATCAGGTTCTTGGGTCTCTGGGCTCCTGCAGGCTCCTCGGGTTGTGGGTCAGATTGTGAGATGGGACCTTCTGTGGTGGGGGATGGAGGAGGCTTGATCTTCTCAATCTTTCCTGCAATGACATGAAAAGGAATGACTCTTTCCAAGCTGAAGGGCTCACACTTTGTTTCCAGATGATGACAGCTGGAGAAGCATTTTCAGCAGAATTTGAATGAAGAAACAGTTTGGAATGAAGTCTATGAAAAAATCTGGAAAATCAGGATGGTCATGGGATTTTAAAACACTCTGCCTCTTCCTGAAATGCACTACAGTAAAGCATTACAAAATCCTTTTACAAAACCTAGAAGAGTTACCAAACAATGCAATGCAAATTTAACCCACTGTTACTGCTTATAGTAGTATCTGGCTGAATTAACCCCTATTCCCTCCTACAGGACACATTTCAGTGATCTGGAAACATGTGTAAGGCTCTGGAAAACTGCAATATTTTTTTTTCTGGCTCAGACAATACCATGTACAGAATGCCACCACTGTATGCCAGGGACCATGTGTGAGATGTCCAAAGAAAGCATCTTCTTAAGTGTTGTTTGCTTTTTCTCTTCTTCCAGTGCTTTTTATCTGCTTTGTAAGTACGAAAGGCTTTGGCTTGTTCCCTGGTACTACTCTTCTCTGCAGTTGTTTCCTGCAAGTTGCAGAGGGTACCCCTGGAGGGATACCTGTGGCAGAGCAGGACGGTGTCTCCGTCCCACACACACCTTGTTTGGACAGGGCCTTTCAGTCTCCTACTGGGAAGAAAGTCAGAGAGAAGTCAGGTTGCTCTCTGACTGAGCCCATTTCATCCAGGGGAGTCTGTTTTAGGCCAAATGACACTAGCTGAAGAGGGGGGTAAAAGGCAGGCCAGAGCAAGAAGACCAGTGCAATGAGGGCAGGAGAACTCATGGGTGAATAACACATGCTTCTCTTAGGAGGACAGCCTGCATTTCTCATAACCAGGCACTGATCCAGAGTGAGCTGCCCACTCTGTCCTGATGGGAAGAATGAGGATGATGGTTGTGGGCACAGGAATAAGATGTAGGGGTCCTCAGCTCTGACAGGAGAAAGCAATGCTGAACCAAAATCAGGTTCCTTTTTCCACGGCATGCCAGCTCTTTATAATAAGATGGTTCAATGGATGGGAAAGAAAAAAGAGAAAAAAATCCACCCAAAATGCTTACAAATAACTGAAGTAATCACAAGGATTGTGCAGATTTTCATGAAACTTCTTGTTGCTGAGAGAAATGAAAACCTTAGCTGCTGCTCCAAAAACATCATGACAGTTGTAGCCACTAGAGAGCAGCCTTGAAACCTGTGAGAATCATCAGGATTTATTTTTGAAAGAAGTGAAACCTGAGTCAACGCTGCAGAGGTCTTTTACAAGAAATGCCCTTTGCCAAGCTTGTTTCATTTCTGATCTGTATGGAAAAACCCAGCATGACTCGTTTCTCCTTACAGGCCTAGTTTATGCTGGCCAGTGCAGGGATGAAGCTAGGAAGTTGTCCCCCTTAAATTCCCCCCTCAGAGACTAGAGAGGGCTTTCTATGGGCCTAGCTTCTTGAGTTGCACCAACACCAGCTCCACAGAAATCTAGGAGATACACTGCCAAAGCAGAGGGTAAGAGAAGGCCCTGATCTGCCTAGCTGCACCCACATGTGACAGCTTGGACTGCTCATTAGGAGCAGTCATTATCTTGTCCATTATTATGTCCAGTGGGTCAAAAAGTCTGCTGAAAACATAAGGCTTGATTAAAGGTGAGGTATCATGCTGCATTACTTCATTCTTACACAAGTAACTGTCTTGGATGTATTCAAGTAATGCAGGAAGAATCAAGCTTCTCAGATATGCACTCAGCTTTTGCTTCTCCCCATGGATACTGACATATCACAGGATGATCACACCTACAGACAAGCTTCATGCCTGAAAAGAGCTCCTTCCATTCCATGTCCCCTGGAAAACAATGCAAACCGTAGGATTTGGGGATCTGCATTTTAGAGAGGGAGTATATCCAAGAAGATCTATCCTCCCTGGATGGAAGACCCATCAGTTTCCATACTATAGCAGCCACCCTGCAGCAACATGCAACTGTTCTGTTCATGCTGGGCAGTGTTACCATTAACAGTGCCACAGTTCCCTTTTCACAAATGGAGAAGCCAAGGCAGTAAGGAACTCGGCCCCCAGCAAAATAGTGGTCTGTATCCACAGGAAATTATGCTTTTATAGTAACAATTTTCTCTGTGTAAATATTTGAATTCCACTAAAAACTTATGAATTCACAGCTTTCAAATGCTTTTTCAGAGGACCGTCTCTTTCAAGTTCCTAAAATTTTTGTAAGAACAGGTAGGAAGGTGGAAGAGACAGATCCTACAAATGTTAATGGTGTCAGAAAGGCAATCAATGAGTAGCACCATCACTGAGGGTGTGGTTAGATGATGGGTTCAGGGCTTCAAGGCTCTGAGAACAACCACACAATAACTCTGTGAACCTGATGCAGAGCTCCAGTCCAGAGTATACCTATTCTTGCCAGTTCGGGTCGTGTTAGAAATGTTGCTGGGTTAATTTTCTTCTGTCAGGTTTTAATCCACATAAGGTACTGTTCCCAGGCTGAGTCATTCAGCATAAAGCACCATGAGACACGATGATCACAGGCACTTTCTAATTTCACAGTCCCATGGCCACACCTGATGTACACAGACACTACCAGTGGTCCTTGCCCAAATCCAAGCTGAGTAATAAAGGAACTGTGCTGACTCAAGTGGAAACAGTGTCACACTTGTGGGACACCAGCAAGAACTGCAGCCTCATGGTCACACTTACAAGTTAAGAGTTGTTATCAGCAGTGTCTTCCCTTCCAGGGAAAGATAGTCTCCTGAGGCCACCTCTAGAGCTGCTGCAAAGTATTGAGGCCATAGCATCCCAAATCTTCACCTATACATTTACATTTTTCTCCCCTTTAAAAAAGACTCCAAAATATGTTCTGTGGCTTCAGTTCTGGTGATAAGCTTCCTTCACTCTCTGGCTCCAGAGATCTAGTAAGAAGCTCCTGTAACTTGATTTCTCTTGATCTCCTGCCTCTTGTGCTATTTGGGGCAGGCAGGAGCTGCTGCTTTGGAAAACACTCTTTCTGAGCCCCAGGGAGGGGAAGGAAAAGCTCAGGGAAGGGATAGCTTCTGCTGTGTCCCACTCTGGTGGCTGCAAGACATCTCCTGACATCTCTCTTCAAAATCAAAGGCATGCAAGAGGTATGGAAAAATCAGCTTTCTTCTAATCAAAACCTCTGCACAGCTCTGGTGAGAGAAGGGTTATGATGGTGAATTATCACCCTGTGATAATGATGAGTGTACAAGCACTGACTTGCAACTGATTTGTTGCAATATCAAGAAGAAAGAGTGACCAAGGGGAGGTCTGGGCCAAGGGATGGAGCTACCACTGAGTAACTATCAGGTACCAAGGCCCATCATATAGTGTTAACTAATGTACAAAGGAGATGGGAAGAACAGGGTTTCACATAATTGAGAGCAACTATTTTACAGACACTGCTGGCATTTTTTAACACATCTGCATAGAAGATAAAACTTTCCAAAATCAGGTATTTCAGCAAGACATTGTTTTAGGAGACTGCTCCATGCTGGAATCAGGGAATAGCTCAATGTCCCTCTGGTGATGTGGAGCCACATTACTGCTTCAGGTGAAAGGTGGGCTTCTTTGGTCTTCTTGAACACCAGGTGAGCAACATGAATGTGCAAACACACAAACAGGAAAACATTACAAAAAGAACCTCTTGAAGCTCCTGTTTCTTCATAAACATTCTCCACCAGGGCAGGAAAAAGAGAATAAATGACAAATGAGCTGCGTTAGTATGCTGTTAAGGCACTCCTGGAGGTGTTCAGAGGCTGAGTGAGCACTCCAGAGAAATCCTTGAAAAGAATTATGAACTTTGCTTTTTTCATACTGGTATTTATAAAGAGGTAAGGAAACAATATCTTAAGTAAACTCAAAGGCTTCATTTTTGCTCTATCCTTTCTCAAAATTCTCATTATGAAAAGGTGTTCTACGTATTGTACCTGATCTTTATTCTTAACACATATACAGGGTATTAAAAAATTTGTGGTGGCCCAAATGTTAAAAATATCTTGCCCAAAACCTTCTGCTTCTCCTTCCACTGTACAAAAAGTATCTTCAGGCTGCAGCTGAATCTGAGAACTTTCCTTGGTGTAGGTATTTACTAGTGAAAAATGAAAATGGAAAATGGTCTTCAGGATGAAGTAGCTCCTCTGACTGAGGCTTGCACCCCACAGCAATCACTCAGGGGAAGAAAGTGAGGAGAAGAAAGAAGACAGCACACACACATCCCTCACTCTTTGCAGGGAACTGTCACCTGGATTTTAAATGTACTTGCATCTCTAAACCACAACTCCTCCCCTGGGTTTTTGCTATCCACTGTAATTCTCTCATCTAGTTCATCAACTGAGGACAACAGAGGATGACTACTCGGTGGACAGCTCTCCCAGATATATGTGCAGATGGGTCTGCTTGTGAGCAGATGAGTGCAGGGAGTTAAACAGGCCTTCTGCCTCACCTGGCTATGCTTTGTTAACAAACACCAAAAAGGCAGATGTGGGAGCTTCAGGAAAGCATGGCTTTCCAGCCATGGCTTCCTGTGTTAGGGATTTCCTCATGCCTCATCACAAGACAGTAAATATTCACAAACGGTCTCTCTCCAACAGAAAAAGCCTTCACTGAACCAAAACCCCTCATGTAATGATTTTCACACCTCTTTTGATGAACAGTATTACTTGATCCAGGCACTTCAGGAAGTTAGACAGGAGTTCTTCATAGTCTAAGTGCTCCTAATAGAAGGAACATGGGAATTACACCACCGAACATGAGCTGAATTCTCTTATGTCACACACTCATCATCCTGTTCAAATAAACTGCCAAACAGCCCCAGCTGCTGTGCCCAGGAGGAATGATATGCTGCCTGCACATCGTACAAGAAAACCACTGGCTTGCTATGCTCCATACCTTGTCAAGTGCAGCAGGTGCTGCAGCAAAACAACACAGGCAAATTTCTGTTTGGGTGACTCTGCTTAGCTATGCTCAAGTATTGTTTTCGTTTTTCTTGGGTTTCCTCATGCATAAAATCCAACTTTTGGGGAAAGGAATTCACACAGGTTCTTCCCTTTACCCTTCCAGAAGTATCCTGGAGAAGGACTTCTCCTGTGTGCATACAACACCATAGTTGTTCTTCCACTGAAATTACTGTGTCTTCCTCCAGTGATGCAAGATGGGTTAGAAGTCTGCCTCAAAGCATCACAAACAGCTTTAAAGAATACTTGTTAGCAGCACAGAATCTTATTATTAGGAACGATGTTGGCTTGTTTGGGGTAGTTGGCAGACACCAAGTTTAGTATTACCACCAGTTGTATGAAAGTTGTATGTCAGGGTGGTAAAAACAGCCTGTTTGCTGTCTAAAGTAATTAGCAGTTATTTAACACATATTCCCACATGAATTGTGTTAATCTTCCACAATTCAGTCAAATCAACAATTCAGTTCACAGAAGTCTTCTTTTGTGTTTCCTCTTTCTGTCATCCATGGCTGTTCAAAGCAGCAAACTGAGGCAGAAGTAATAAATCACCAGGGACCACCGAAGTCTCAGTAAAGCTACTCTGCCCAGACCATCACCGAAAAGCAACCCAATAAGCGTTCCACTGCTAATGAAATTAATTACAGCACATCCTCAAAAAAAATCTGTTGAGTTTACACTTCTCCAATTAAGGGTTAGCAACAGCTTTTTTCAAATTTAGACTTGAGCCCTTAATCCCTTTCTGCAGCTATTGATGGCTACAGGCTGTTCAGAAGGGACAGGAAAAAAAGACAGGATGGAGGTGTTGCTCTCTCTCTGTATCAAAAACTGGACGCAGTGTGAAAAGCTGTCTCTGAAGAATAGCCACAAGCAGGTTGAAAGCTTATGTGTAAGAATTAGAGACTGAGGCAACAAAAGGAACCTTGTGGTTGGTGTATACTACAGGCTGCCTGCTTAAGGGGAGCCTAATGACAAAGCATTTCTACTCCAGTTACAGATGATGTTGCGCTCACAGGCTCTCGTCCTGATGGGGACTTCGGCCACCCCAATATCTGCTGTAAAAGTAGCATGGCAAGCTGTAGGATACTCTTGGAATGCATGGTAGATAGCTTCTTAAGCCAGGTAATTGACAGCCATAGCAGAGGAAATGCAGTGCTGGACCTGATGATCACCTGCACAAGTAAGGTAATAGGTGATGTCAAGACTGGAGGCAGCCTGGCTGCAGTGATCATGCACTGGTGGGATTCACAGTCCTGACAGATGTAGGTCAGGCAAGGAGTAAAGTCAGGACCCTGAATTTTGGGAAAGCAAACTTCCAGCT
>JAAGNO010018176.1:118536-147912 GCA_033439905.1 Ceryle rudis
ATGGCTGAGTAGAGACCTGCTGGTCAAACTAAAGGGCGAGAAGGAGCTGCACAGGCAGTGGAAGCAGGGACAGGTGTACTCACCTGGAGTACTGCATCCAGTTCTGGAGCCCTTAACACAAGAAGGATGTGGACCTGTTGGAGCAGGTCCAGAGGAGGGCCACAGAAATGATCAGAGGGCTGGAACAGCTCTCCTATGAAGAAAGGCTGAGAGGGTTGGGGTTGTTCAGCCTGGGGAAGGCTTTGGGGACACCTTATTGAGGCCTTTCAGGACTGAAAGGGGGCCTATAAGAAAGATGAGGACAGACTTTTTAGCAGACGTGTTGCAACAGGACAAGGGATTAAAATGGTTTTAAACTAAAAGACAACAGGTTTAGACTAGATATAAGAAGACATTTTTTACAATGAGGGTGGTGAGACATTGGAACAGGTTGCCCAGAGAGGTGGTAGATGCCCCATCCCTGGAAACTTTGAAGGTCAGGTTGGATAGGGCTCTGAACAATCTGATTTCATTAAAAGATGTTCCTGCTCACTGCAAGGGGACTGGACTAGATGACCTTTGAAGGTCTCTTCCAAACCAAACCATTCTGTGATTCTGTGCTGAGGTATTCCGCTGTTAAAAGAAGCGTGCCAATTCTTTCTTTGGAAAAGGCAATGTGGTGACAGAAGTTTCTTCTTTTCATCATCATCACTATTACTACTATTAATATTTCTTTTCTATGTAAAACTAGATATTGAGATTACAGATCAGACATGTTCTACAGTATATTCCTTATTCCTTACTGTGCCTATCACAAGTAGATTTTATTTTTTCCTCTGTAAATCACCCCTCTAGCTGGTTGCAATGAAGCTTTACAGCCAGATTTTGTTGCCTCTGTTAAATATCTCTTGACTCTGTTTTTCTTAAATATTGAAACGGTACCATAAATATTAAAATAAAAGGAATGTTGCTGCAATATTCCAAGGGATTGCATGGTATCCCTTCTCCCTGTTTTTAAGCATGCCTGCAAGCTTTAACTGCAAGACAGCTGGCTTAAGGGACAGCAAGGATAAGAGTGCAAATTGCAGTAGCTTGAATCATTGCCTAATAGACCCCAATTTTCTTTCTTGAACATACGGCAGTTAGGCATTTAAAGGAAACTGTCTGGAATGATTCATTATAAATATGAGTTTGTCATTCTCACTAGAACGCGGTTTACAATTAACATTTTAATGTTAAACACAAAGTAAATGTCTTGTTGTGTAGAGAAATAAAAATGAGCAGAAGTACACTGGTTTTCAAGATGTTCCATTAAAACAAGCAATAGTGTCAGCAGCCCTTCCAACATCACTTGTGAGTAAAAAGCAACCATTATCAGCCGCATTTCAAGAACTTGCAGCTACATACTATGCTGGTTTTTGAAAGTAGTCATGAGTGCACCTTTACATGTGTACTCCTAGCTGAGATCTATGTTGCCCTGTCTCTCGTATCTTGTCAAGACACTGCTCAAAACACCTCAGTTTAGGGAGACCCTGAAAAATGCTGTTCTGTAGGAGTAATAACAATAACAGTTCACAGAAATTATTGACATCTGCTACATATTTTGGAAAGAAAGACAGGTTAAAATCATACTCTTTGTAGAAGAAACAAAATCAACTATTAGCTTTTTATGTGCTGCATAACAATCCAAGTTCACAGTCAGACTGAGTAATGGACTAAATCCAGACCTTAGACATGTTTGTCATGACTTTCAAAAGAAAAGGATTACCCGGAAAACCTTCTGGAGGCTTCACTGGCTCAGATTTACACTAGTGGAAATAAAGAAAGAATTTAAGTACTCTGGGTAAAATTAATACTTGTTCGCAATGATCACTTTAATAAAAACTTCTAAGTACTTGCAAAGCATATGTATCTCTATACTCATAAAAATCACTACACAGAAATAAGCATGGCATGCGTTTCTATTTTTTGGCTTAGATTTCTTTTTTTCTTATATTAAGAAGGCATGAGAGCTTGGTTTTATTTTCTGAAAAGGGGAAAGAGGAGAGAGGTATACTGTAACTGCTGCAAGTGCCACAACAAGGACATAGAACACGATCAGTATGGAGGACTTCACTGAGTCTACTAAGCATTTTGTTTTGTGACACCTGTTAAGTTCAGTAGTGAATGACACCAGATGAAATACATGGCAACTCACAGCTCTAGAGTTCTTTTTACCAGACAAAGGTCACTAAGAAGACCAAGAAATACCTGAAAACAGAAAGCAAAACACACACACACACAAAATGTGATGCAAACTCCCCAAATCTGTACATCTCTACTACCTTTGCACTTCCTTAATGACATGCAAGAGAACAGAAAGCCTGTTAAAAAAGACTTTCTATGTTTTTCTTCCAAATAGCCCCACAGCTGCAAAAAACTCTGCTGTCCTTCCTTGTGATGTTCCTAAATTTCAGTGGATGGTCTGAACAGCACAGTGATCAATATATGACACTACAGTGCGGAAGAAGATGAATAAAGTGCAGAGTTTCCTAATGAGGATCAGCAGGGCATGTAAGTTACTTCTCTGATGCTTTCAGGAAAAAACAAAAACATCCCACAGATAGAAAGTTGGGTTGTCCCATGCCCTCTTCCTGCCTGCAGTTTCCAGGCAAAGTCAAGATAACACACCATACCCTGCAAAATGACACATTCATTCAATAATGACATAAAACTGAATCTGACTGACCCTTCAGTCACATTTCACTTCCCCTCTGATCTCTCACCTGGCGCAGTTTTGTAAGACACAGCTCTGGTGGGCACTGGTGGTGCACTCTTCATAATAGGACTTGCTGCTGTCTGCAGACCTTGCCGCTGCCTCTTCAGCTCCTCTTCTCGTTCCTGGGCAGCTCTGATCTCTTCTTCTATCATTGACAAAGTCCGCTGCTTCCTTGACCGTAACTTGAAAGGGCCCACGGTCACTTCAGGCTCCTGAGTGGCCAGGATGGACGCAGTGCTCCTCAGCTCAGCTGCCTCTGAATACTTGCTGAAATAGCTGACTTCATGCCTATTTTCTTCCACAAGGAATGGCTGACTGGCTGAGTACACAGGTGACTGCTGCAAACTCTTCCCTTCCCTGAGTCCTGAGTCATCCTCTTTTGAAGTCTTTGGTATGGTATCCCTTTTTTCTTGAACAGGTGAAGACACCTGAGGTGGCTCAAACATCGGGTTCTGTTGCTCCTTGGAGGCTGGAGCTGGCCTGGTGATGGCTGGCTGCTCTTTGACCATGATCTCCTTCTCTTCTGGGCCTTCTTCTTCCTTGCAGATTGTTTTATCTGCCTGCTCTGCTATGGCTTGTTGGATGGCATTTTGAACCAGCAGGCCAGCATGATACTCCAACTGGTCATCAATCAGCATGGAGTCTGCCAAGGCAGTGGAAGGTGAGTCACAGTCTGGGTCACTGAATGACTTGGAGATGCCTTCACCCTTGCATTCTGCTGGAGTTTCAGCCTGTGGGGTCTGCGGCAGGGAGAAATCAGCCAGTGAGCTTTCCTGCAGGGCGCTCATGGTCTCATTAGAGGCACCACTGTCGCTGATGTTATCCATGCTGAAGTCATTGGAAAGGGTCTCCAAGACAGTGGTATCCTGAGACCTGATGGACAAGTCATCCAAACCCGAGTCAAGCTCTTCTGGAGGGGAAGAAGCACTGCCTGACTTTGGGAACTGGTCTAGCATGCCGTGTCCCTCATCCTTCAACACTGTGAAGACAGCTCTCGCACTCATGAATTCTCCATCCTCTGCCCACAGTTTTGAGGTCTGCCTGGCTCTGGGGCTATCACTGCATGGTAACTCTCTTGCTGAGTCAGCAGTGGTAGTCTGAGTATTTATATCATCTTCTGAGGTACAGGAGACTTTCTGTGCTTTGACAACAGTAGCAGTGTTACCCTCAAGCTGTCCTGTTTGCCCACACACTGAAACTGGTCTTGTCACAGAAGACAGTGGCCTGTCCACGTGTGGAGAATTGAGGCTTTTATAGAAAGGTTTGATGGAGAACATTTTGGGTGTTCCTGACCGCCTTGGTGGGGCCTGACCCTGAGCTGGACCTGAGTGCTCCATCAGCTGGAACTGTTTTCTGGCAGCTGAGAAGTCAATTTGCTCTGTGACAATATCCTCTTTCTTGATATTCACTAGCTCTGGTGGTACAAAGGAGCAGCTGACCTGTTTGGGGGATGGTGGCATTGCACCTTGCTGCTGCTGCCTCTCCTTGCGCTCCTTGTACTTCTTGTGAGACTCAAGATGTTCTTCATCCAGTTGATCCTCCAGAGTCTTCTCCTGGGGAGGGTTCCACCATTTGGCGGCAATGCTGGGGTTCTTCTTGACAGCCTGGCTTTTAATGAGTTCCCTTCTTTCCTTTTCAAGTTCCATCATTTCTTCTGATGGTCTCATTTTGCGGACTCTGTATTTTTCCTTCTCTTCCTCATCTTCAAAGAGCTTTGAGGGCTTTTTGTCTTCATGGAAGGCTCGTAGTTCAAACTTAGCCTCTTTCTTAAGGGTTGTAAAAGTAGTTTCTCCATCCTTAGAGGATCTTCTGGAACTGTTTGAAGAAGTGGGACTTCCTGGCACCTTCAGACTCTCCCTAGTGTCTTCTTTTAGTCCACTCAAAGAATGGCCATTAGATTTCAGGTTCTCATCTGTTATGTCAGCTTCACATGGTTCAACTACCAAGGGTGCTTGCTTGTTGGCTACAGTTTCTTCCCTTTCACTGGCTACTGAATCATTATTGACATTAACAGATGCTCCTGAGTCATCCATAATGGAGACTGCACTTGGTTCAGGGGAAGATATCCCATTAAAGGTATTATCCGCAACAGAATCACAACAATTTGCCTCCAGCACTTCATCTAGGTATCTGATCTCTTTAGCAACTTCACTGTCCAGAGATTCGTGCCTGTCCTTAAGTCCATTGTGGCTGGAAGCATGGGAAAAGAAGTGGGTTGGATTGTCTATGGGATGTGGTGAAGCCACTGTGGTGATGCTTTTATGTTCAGAAACTGGAACTTCAATTTCCATTTTCTCTTGCTTTGTAGCAAGCACAGTAGCTGGCTCCAAGAAATTGGCACAGTTTTGGTCTCTGTTTTTTCTCAACCTGATGTCATCCTCAGGGATTCTGGAAGATTTCTAAAATAGAAGAGAACAAAGCTATGATTAATTCCTAAAAAGAAACATTTTTTTCCAGAGTAAACACCATCTGGAAAGCAAATCCTAGCACTCCTTAAACTTGAGATTAAAGCAGCCCCTCAGAGTATGAGTAGGCAAGGAGAATCATTAACACACACAAAAAAATAGACAATTACCTTATAAGCTGGACAAGGCACTAAAACAGCAACAAACTTTCATTTTAGTGTCTCCCATCTGCTTTCCATCCTCATTTTGTCATTATTTCACATTTCCTGGTTTACCACTAAAAATGACCTTTATAGTTCCAAGTTATTAATGACTTGGTATTCACTTCTTCAAAGGTTTGCACATGCAGCACACAACACCTATCACCTTGGTATTTTAAAAATGACCTCTGCACCTAAAGGAAATCTCATAATACTTCTACAGACGAAAAATATTACTGCCCCCATTTCACAAAACAGATGCTTTTCACAAAACAGATGCTAACATGCAAGAAGAGTAGGCGATTCATCCTAAGTTAGGAAAAAGAACGTGGCAGCAAACAGAGAATGATCATTTCTCAGTGGATCAATTCTGGTCATCAAACACTGGGTAGAATTACATGGTGCTGGAAAGGCATGGGGTTCTCCAGCCCACACAGAAACACACACACAACTGGACCTGTAAGACAGGAAGAGTTTGCCACTCCCACGGCATGAAGAACACCACAAAGTGCATGACAGGGACTAGAGTCATGGTCTCCTCCCACCCACTACTTTGATCTGCAGTGCAGATGCACTGGATTCATATTTTTCTCTGATGTGTTGCATGTGTTGCAGAGCAGAGGCTCTCAAGAAGGGTATTGAAAGAAAGACTATGTTCAGGTATGAGCAGATTTTACTGGCCAAGCAGCCTACTGAACCTCTCACAAAATAATTCTGAAGGAACTCCTATGTAAACTGGTAATATGTCAACAAATTTCTCAATAATTCTTTACTGATGAAAGCAAAAAACATCAAAAGAAAAGAAGAGGGCATTTTCACCAATATTTTTGCTAAGAACTTGCTAATTCTTCCTAACTTCTGAAAACCAAAAGTGACACATCTGTTCACTTTGACTAACATTTTAAACCAGAAAATCAATACCTGAGGTCTCAGGCTCCCTTTCAATGTGTGTTTCTATGTGTAAGGCATGGGCTTGCAAAGCAAACAGCACTGAACCCAGTGGCCACCTGACAAAGACACTGTTGTCTGCTAGTCACTCTCACTGTTGCTGTCCCTCATCCTGCATTCCATGAATACACACTGCAGCAGAAGATGATGAACAGCTATGAGCACAATGGCTCTTATTAGTGACCTGAACAATCACATCGCCTCTGGGTTTATATAGGCAGTAAAATACATTTGACACATCTTAAGAAATTATAACCAGCCAGCCAGAAGAGCTCTTTCTAGAAGCACTTTGAAAGAATTTTCTGTCTAGTTATGTAGTTGTGCACAGTTGAAGAAAATGCTAGTTTCAGCCATTAGATATTTTCTTTTTAATTGTGCTTAAACATTGGGAAAAACCTTTAAAACCAACCAACTAACCAACTTTGTTTTGTCTCTGTATTTTACTTGACACATAAAGTAAATTCACTCATTATACTTCCATTTTGCTTTCCGTTGAACCTAGAAATTCTCCAGCTGAAGTTTCTAGCAGTGCTTTTCTTAAAGCATGTCTTTTACTATTTAAATATCTAAATGTGGCCAGTTCCTTCTTTAGTCCTATTAAGGATATATTAAAGAAATCAGATGTTCTGCAACAGAAATACAGATCAGTGTAAAAAGTCCCTAGAGTTTTGAGTGGGCACAGCAGTAATGAAAGAATAAACTTTCTTTTAACCTGAAAGGGCATGAATTGCTCTTTATTTGCCTGCAGAGCTCCAGGTACCATGACACAAGAAGTACTTGGGTGACAGGACTAAGACTGCAATACCTTTCTGATACTTGGGTTTAAAACTCGCCTGCCTGACTTGCTGGTGAAAAACAGAGGAAGTTGCTACCCGAAGCAGTCTGTGCAAAGGGACATAAGCATCAGTGTAGGATTGCTGGCTGGTCCTTTTCACACAAAACATGACTATGACATCATGCTCCTGATAACATTTACTTCTAATCAGACAGATCAAAGCCAGTGACACTGGTAGCTAGCTGCATGTCCTTTGTAGCCACAAGAACACATCTTCAATGGACACAGAAAATCAGGTAACAAAGCTGTGCACCCCAGCCACTGAAACCAGACGTGAAGGAACACCTAGTCCTGTGCTCCTAGCCTCCATGCCATGGAGATGGGAATATGTGCCCAATTGTCCAAGAGACCTCGTTCACTAAAGCATGTCTTCTTCCATCACTGCTTTAATGTATGAGCCATTTCAGAACATACCATGTTTGAGTATTCAAGTTAAGAAACAGAATCACAAGCACAGTATTTTACTAATTTCTTTAGGAGTAAGAGCCCATCCTCTCATCATAGCTGCTATCCATAGCTCACAATTAAGGCATGTACACATAACTGTCTAATCAGGACATGCGTTTATAACATGACAGTATGTAATTCTCAAAGAGCATGTGTCTGTGCAACTAGTGTGGCTCACGTAATTATGTATTAAGATAATTATGCAGTAAAACATATAAGGAAACATTGCTATATAAGGGAGAGAACCTTTTTTTGCCATGTATTAGTACCCAAGCAAGTCAGCAGGGGCTCTTGGCAAGGCAGAGATGCCAGCGAGGAATACTACAGCAGGAAAAATACATGATTAAAAAAAATGACCCAGTTTTCCCCTCAACACCTTCTGACAGAATCTGAGGACAATTTCATGAGGTCATAGCAATGAAAGTATGCTCCAGACACTCCTTTGAGGATCAGAAATCAATCTAATGATGAATTACCTGAAGAAGATAACTGAGAAGATCATAAGGATGGAAGCATCTGATAAACCAAAGCTTTTCAAGTCCTGGACACAAATGGAAAAATAGCACATGTTGGGATGGTGACACCATGGGTGGGAGGAAGCTTGGAGGAGGAGGAGGATACACACAGACCCCTAGCTTCAGCTGTTTGGCAGAAAGGGCGAGCTTGCCAGAGGACTGCTTTGCTCCTTCGTGGTAAGTACGTACCAACAGCTTTGCATTAGCTGCCTACAAGGAGGAAGCTTTTCAAAGCTTGCACCATTACAAAGACCTGCAAATGGGAAAATCTGCATTCAATCCTAGCTGCAGTCAGCAATACCATGTTCACACCGATTCCCATACACTGCTCATCTAGATCCAGATTTTGCAGAAGTTACTGTTACATTTACACAGTTTCTGAATGCGCATTCATTCCTGTTTAAGTCAAGATGCAACTAGGTAATTAGTGTAAATTCTACAATGCTGCTGCACTTTATAGTAAAGTGCAGTTATTAGCTTAAAGAATTATCAGCATATTTGCTCCTTGTTCAAATTCTTTATCTACAAAAGTATAAGTGTTTGGGCAATCAGCTCTTTTAGAAGGGAAAAAAATGTGGGTGTGCTCCTAGCAAGACCCAGCAAATATACTGCCAGTTCCTTCCTTTGTTTCATGCAAGGCAAAATGCATAGGACAACAAGTGGGAGGCAATCCTTCTGAGCCACACTGACATTCTTGAAGCAACAGTGGGGGGTGGAGTATGGGGAGAGAGGAAAACATTAAATAACTAAAAACACTTCATGGTTTAAAAAAACCTAAACCACCATTTCCTCATTGTGGGCTTCTACCAATCATTCCAGCCAAGTTTCAGGACAGCTTTTGATGCTGTTGGTCTCCTGACATCATTAGCATTGTTGACTTTCCATTTCTTCAGGTTTCATTTTCCTTTGGACATGTCCTGGACTACACCTGCTTCTCCTCCCACTGCCTGATCACTAAGCCAGTGCTTTGTTCAACCCTTTCCTTTCTGCTCTTGGATCTAACTCTTGGGCCTGCTGTGCCTCTGGCAATTTTAGTACAATAGTGTAACTTAAAGTCACATTTACCCATGGTTGACTGGCTGATGTTAATCATCTACCTCTTCACCTACTGTCTTGGCCTGTCTCTGATGTCTCTTTGCAAGGAAACAAATGATGGATTTACTAGGAGATTGGCAAACCTTCAAGAGAGCGGCTGCTTTCATTCAGCTCATCCTTTTGAAGAACGCAATCACCATCTGTGTCACAGATGGAGCCAGTTCCACGCACTGCAAAGATACCGAAGTCATCTGCATCTCAGTACTTTCAGTTGGCCACACTATCCAGTGAGAAAATCCCTATCCAACAGAGGTGTTGCTTCAGCCTTGCTAGCCACAGAAAGTATTTAAATGAATCATTTTCTGTTGAATGCTACTACACAGAACTGTTGCAATTCTTGATGACTAAATAAAGAAAAAGCAGAGCCATACAAGGTGCTAGCACTCATCCCTCACAGCTCATGTTCACTACCACAAAAGAGCAGCTCACAAAGGTGTCACTATCCCACCCCACCTCAGATAGGAATGACAGTGGAACAGCATCCGAGATAGCAATGCTCATGCCATTGCATCCAACAGGTAATAAGCCAGACCAACTATAACAGTGATAAATGTTCCATACCTGCCTTCCAAGATGAAAGCCAGAAGGCCAACCACCTCAAGGGCATGTATGGTTATACTGGATCCTCTTGCACTCCTCCAGGGAAATGTGCATGCCCAACTACCTCTCTGAAATACCGGTACACCGACACATGCAACATGGGGAATGAACAGGGAGATCTGGGTGCAGCTGCAGGGCCATGACATCACTGAAATTACAGAGACATGGTGTGATGGCTCACATGGCTGGAATGCTGTCATGGGTGGCTGCATACTTTTTAGGGAAGACAAGACAGCAAGATGAGGTGGTGGACTTGCTCTTTATGAGAGAGTGCAACTGGAATGTACTGAGCTCTGCCCAAGTGGGGCATGAAGAATGAGTTGAAAACTTATGGATAAGAATTAAGGTGACACTGTTGTGGGTATTTATTACAAGCCACTTGATCAGGCAGAGGAAGTTGGTGAAGCCTTCTGCAGGCAGCTGAAAGTAGCCTCATGACCACAGGCCCTGGTGGTCATGGGGGACTTTAAGCACCCTCATACTTGCTGGAAAAGTAAGAAAACAAAGCACACATAGTCCAAGAGGTTTGTATAGAGCAGTGGTTTTAGAGCACATTTTGACACAGGTGGTAGAGGAACCAGTGAAGAGAGGTGTGATGCCAGATCCTGTAGAAGGTTTCACTGGGGACAACCAATTGGGGACAAAACAAAGAAAATTTCGCTGGGGACATGAAGGTTGGGGGTAGCCTTGGCTGCAGTGACCATGAGAGGGTAGAATTTAGGACCCCGTGTGGAAGAAGCAGGGCAATAAGTAGGATTACAACCCTGGACTTCAGGAGAGCTACTGTTGGGTGTCTTCAAAGACCTGCTTGGAGGAATCCCATGGGTTGCCAGATTTTGTTGAATTTAAGATGTCAGGCACATGCTGGCATTACCTTGAATAGTTCCATTCATAATCCTTCTTGCACACAAAAAGCAAAATCTGGCCTGTTCCCCTCCCAGTGCAGTACGCAGTGTCTTCAATACACAGATGGATACCATTTCCGATGACTAAAATATGTCAGCACTAATGTCACAAATGACATTTTCCATAAGCAGTTTTCTACACACGTCTCTGACTTGTCTGTGGTAGCCAGACAGTAGAACAGACAGATTTTCTGTATGAAAGGCTGTTTTATCTCCTTAGCGCTTTAGAAATCACAAGGGTACAGTCTAAAAATCAATGCAACTTCATACTACCTCCCCCTGGGAAGCAGTGGGGGTTCTTCTGGAATACAGATAGTAAAAAGGAACATGGGGATACACTGCCCAAACAAATAGCTACTTGGGAGATCTTGCTGGGTGACATTTTCTGAGTGGTTCTCTGTATGCTTTTTTTTTTCTGTTTTGGAGAAGAAGCTGTGATTGCCTTTGCTCAGAAGGCATATGAAAAGCTTTGCAATATTCTTTTTCACTCCAGCTGAGCCACAGGCTTCAGCTTCCCCATGTTATGTACACTATAAATCTCTTATCAAATCAAAGTTCAATCTTCTTTTTCTGCTGTAATAAATTAAGGATGCAGAAAAATCACTCAAAAATAATGAATACTTTAATGATGAACGTGTACTGTATGGTAGGCTATTTTATGATGAGCACATAATGAATGATACTGTATATTTCCAAACATGTCTCTATAGCTCCAGAAGCTTCTGTGCCCTCAATGACAAACAGTTGAGGTTTTCCCTGAGCAAGTCGGGATCCACCTTTGGAATAATCCTTACTACTTCCCACTAACTTCAAGGTATCTAAATTGGAAGCAGTTTTCTACATGTAGGAAGCCGTTTTCTACATGTAGGAAGCCATCTGATCCTCTATGCCAGCTATTCTCTCTTATTCCCTAAAACTATAGATCTAGTCTCTCTCTGAGGAATTTGCAACCCTAATGACTGGATTTCAACTATTGGTAAGAAAACAGGATTATTTTCTTTCTTTAAATTAAATCCTTGTGCAGCTGCTGTAAAAAACCCATCAACTCAAAAGGCAAACTAGTTTTTATGAAATTATTTTCATTCCTGTAAAGAACTGTAATTGCATGAAGCACCTGCATGGACAAAGTGATTTATATGGAAATGAGTATTTAGGGACAAAAGGCGGCTAACTTCTGAAAGAAAAGATATACCGTCACAAAGAAAAGGCATCACAGAGGTTATTAGAATATGATGGTTACATATCTGGCATTAGGGAAAGCAGTACATATTCAAGTGGTGTAGACTCATATACCACATTGTGTGGGGCTGTGAAAGCTCTGTTCAGTTCTACAGCAATCAAGATGCCAATCTGAAATTACAGGAAGCTGTCATTAAACTTTCATTCAGAAAGAGCAGCACCATGTGGTACTGCCACACTCCACCCCACCACTTCCCTACCCATCACCATTTTCTATCAGCATCCATATAAAAGTATGGCCTGAAGAGCTCCAGAATAGTGTTTCATACACATGGGGAGAACCAGGAGCTCCTAGTACATAAGGTATCACTAAATTTGTGATAATATGATTCAGGTACAAGACCTTGCACTCCAAGGGCCATTCTATTGTTCTCTGAACTGTTGGTATCTTGTAATGTAGGTCAGCTTGAAAGTGCAACTGAATTAGAGCAGTAAATGCATGCATAAGAAGGCATTTCATCCAGAAAAATGTGTTCCTCTCATCACTCTCATCAGTTCAATGCTCCTTTCATTTCCAAATTGATTGCTTCACTCAGTTCCCCAGGACAGAATGACCAGGACAGTACACCCTGTGTGAGGGCATGGGAAACAAACCAATGCTGCAGACAGGCAGTACTAGACTCAAGGTAAATACAAAAGTATTAAGCGTATTAATCAACCATACCACGACACATGGTTAGTACTTTTAAACTTACTACTAATTTTTCCTAAGGCTTACTTTTCCATGGCTTGTCACTAAAATCGGTCTTTGCTGAACCAAGAAAGAATGCTTCCAACAGCTGGGATATTTGATTCACAAAGCATGTGGTGCCAAGTCACTTAAAATGGTAAATACAACCTCCTAAAGCAGCCTCCAACACTACGTAAGGAAGTGCAGTTGTTTGCTGGAGGAAATGAAGAGCACCACAACCACTATTTGTCAGGGAATACAAGGTATTATACAGTCCTTAAGGAACAGAAGGACACTATCTTCACAGCTGAAGGTCACAGGTGAGGCCCGTACCACAAAACAGATGCAACCATCTGCAGTGTCTACTTGGGTAGGCCCCCCTCAGTCAAGTGGTGGTGGATCTGAGCTCAGAGCTCACAGCTCTCACATTCAGACTCCAGTTTGATGTTAAGTGAAAACAGAAATCCCAATTGAATCACAGAAAAAATGTTCAGCTTAACAGAGTGCCCAATACAGATACAGAATTCAGCATAACACAGCTTCTGAATGTACGCATGTAAAATCACAGTTTCATGAAACACTGCAGTTGAAATCTGCTCAACACACGTCAAAGAAGGAACAATTGCTCTGGTAAAGCGTGATCTAATCCCAGCAGGGAGGGGAAAGGACGCTAAACTAAGCCTTGCTTTTAATACTCTCTAACCCATCTAGATAATGTCAGCTCAAGGAAGGGTGACCTTTACGGTCACTTGCACAAAAAAACAATGAGACAAGGGGATTTCCAAAATTCCTTAGTCTTTTCACGGGGGGGGAGGGGGGCTGTGGGGGTGTTCCATGTCCACCTAAAGAACAGAGATACAACCCTCCTCTGTAAATGTGAGATCTACAGAAAAATACTGGCATTTTAATCATTTTGGTGCATGAGAAAGGGACCTCCTGAGGAAGGAATCTGGGTTAGGCAGGGGCAGGAGGAAGGCAGTACATGGAGACAAAAGATGAGGCAGTTCACTTGTTCTCTGAGCAGATCTTACAGCTGCTAAGAAAACTGTTTTAATACATTGGAGAAACAGATAAAACTGCCATAAGAGCACAAATAGGCTTTCTGAGATGTATTAGTATTAAAATCAAGTCTTCTGATGATACAGATTCTTTCACTGACCGATACAGTTCTGTAAATCTTTCATAAATGGCCTCAACTGTGTTTTCTGCACAAAGATACATGATCTCTTTATGCTGGAGCTCTTTCACCACTTAACTTTCAAGGGCAACGTAGCAGGAGCTCAATGCTTTAACTGAAGCAAAGCACTAACAAACCTTTGCAAACAAAGCCTATAATAGATTATATTTCACATCTCTGTTTCATGAATGCCAACTGCTGAAGATCATACTGCTTTTAACTATTTTCTAAAGCCCAAATAATAACTTGCTGCACTTCTAAAGGGCATGGCTGTTCAACATCTAATGGAGTTTGACAGGAGTGATGTTGCAGAAAGGGCTAAAGGAACAAATTATGCTCAGAAATGTGAAAGACAGGCTAAATATCTATTTCTCTTTGAAAGCTGAAGGTTAAGAATTATTATTGATGCTTTGCCTCTGTCAGTTGGACTTGTTACAGCTGCTCTCATCCATTAGATTAAGACACATCACAGCAAAATCTCCTTAAATGAAGGTATGTCTAGTTAACAGTGCATGGTGCAGGGCATCTCACCTGATGGTAGGCTGCTCTGCCCAGAGTACAAAGAATAGGACATTGTTTATATGACTGCAGGCAGCGAGTGTGGGGAGTGATAGAGCATCAGGACTGAAACAGCCAGCTAGCTTGAGCACTCTATGGATTGTCTTCCCAATTTTTCAAGGGAATGTTTTGGGGTTTATTTTTGTTTTGTTTTAAAGCTAGAGACTCCTAAAACTCTTCTATGTAGTGTCTTAAAAAGGCCCCAGTTTATATTTAGCTTCACCCAAAATGTATTTTAGTCTGTTACCTCCACAGTTATGCAAAAGCAGATCACTGAAACATTACCAAAGGAAAACTGAGAGGGCATTAAGAAAAAGGAAATCTAGCCTAGTCCTAGCTCAGAAATTACTTGAATTACTTAAGTGGAGAGGGAGGGAAAATGATGGTAGTCAAAGGATATAGCTGAAGGCTCTGCCAGTAGCCGTGTTGCACACGCAAGGGGAGAGAGAGAAGCCATTTCCAGCAAGAGCCTGGCACACCACCTCCCCTGAGTCATGCTTTCCAGTGTGTTACCATACTCAGAGCCCCTCAGGACACCACCACAGAAAAACTCTTTTACTACAGTCCCCTTTACCAGAAACACGCCGGTGAGAACAGCATTTGGGCTGCAAGCTAGAGGATTTACACAAGAGTCAAAACCTTGTCACTCCAGTCGACCTCAATTCACAGGGCTCTTCCTCTAAAGGCATGTAAGTAATTAAAATTCTGGGTGGTGCATGTAGAAAAATATACATTCAGAGACACACAGTTACAAATTGAAAACCACTACCATTAAACAATGAGTCCAATTTAACTAAAATGATCAGGGAACTGTGATGTACCATTTCAACAAATGGCCAGCAAGTAATACTTAACAGACTACAAGGTCTACAGAACAGTTTTGCTAGTAAGATGCCAAATGCGTAGTCTCTAAAAAGGAGGATGTTGCTAAATTCTCCACATGCCATTCCTGTCCTCAGGCTACAAATATGACCTACTGTGTGTGTTAGGAGTTGTGAGTAGTCAGTAACTTCATCTAAGCTTTGCTCGTAACACAAACTAAGCACTACAGTCATCCCACTGTTTTCTGAAGGAGAATATTTCATTGAAAGTGAGACCTGGATAGGACTTTTTCCTAATTCCTTATTTGGGAAAAGGGCAGTTGAGAAATCCCAGGGAATAAGACATTCCTTTTCAGCACCTACTACTTCCTGTCCCTCTGTCTCTGCTCCCCTGCCCCCTTCCAACCAAAGACTCATTATTCCTTCTTTTCCTGCTGAAAAGCCACTGATTAAATGACCTACAGCACATCTGGACTACATTAGGATATTCTTTGATTACAGCATTCATCACTTGCTCTTTCAGCAAGTGGAGAATTAAGATAATGGGGGAAAACGGTGTTAATGAAACTGGCTATTTCAGCTCAAACTGCTCTGCTTAACAAGCTGATTGCTCCAGTCCCTCAGTTATGGGTTATTTTCCCTTTATTACAGAAAAATGAAATAAAAGTTGATTAATTCATTTAATGTTAGCCAGATCATTAAGAGCAAATAAGCTGTTACACTAAGGGTTGCTGTCATCTGTAATTCTCAGACATTCTGCTATCTGCTAGGAATTGCTTCTTGGAGGTATTTTCAACAACTGTAAAAAGGCTCCCCATTAAACTGCAAGCTGCACCTCACATTTCTGCACAGACAGAAGTTTGACACCTTCCAGGTCAAGTTGCTTTAGGGGAGAGAGGGGACAGACAAAACCAGTTTAACAACATCTACCTAAAAGAGTATTGTTTACAAGCCCATCACACAAGCAGTAACTGATTTTTCAGTATTTGAAGTGAGTGCATGAGACTTTAGCTATGCAGCCTGTGTACATAAAAAACAAAGCACAGGCTTGAAGGAAAGATCACGTCATTTTGATTTCAAATATTTCACCCTTAAATATCCTTCCTCATTTCTCAGGAGTTAAAGAATGTGATACCCCAGTGCATGCACATAAGTATCTACTTGAGTGTCACAGCATGCATCAAATGCCATAGAAACCAGGAATGCTGTTGCTGTTAAATGTGACTGCTCACAGTACTAAATTTCCTTCAGTCCTAAACAACTAAAAGATGAAGCTGAACAGACACTCTTAAAGCCTCTTCATCAGCTGAAGTTTGCTTTACAGTCTCAGTAAGGATAACACACTCAACTAGTGGGAAACATACCCCTCAGGACAACTAAAGAATTCAGCCAAAATATTTTTCAAATGCTGCCTAAAGAACATAGACACTGAACATATGGGTGGTTTTCCTAGTTATCCCATGCACAGGATATACAAAAATATCTTTTCTCCATAGAGCAAATGTTCTTCTGTATTACACCTAAGTAGGAAGTTGTAAAATTCAGAAGGCTCTGCCTACAGGCCACAGAGCAACAAATTCCACAGACATCACAGGGAAAAATGGTATTTTAAATACTCTCATTATTGAATGATAAAAGCTAAATGAAGATACAAGTCACAAGTCTGAAATTTTAGCTTACCCTTTCTCTCCGTTCCTGTAAAATCTGAAGCAAACCCAAAAAATGTCGTTTTCCACAAGAGCCTTCACTTTTTTGGCTCGTTAAGTCAAATTCCTTCCCAGCTCGTTACAAGACTGTGATGTCATAGGACGAGGGAGGGCTGGTTTTCAAAAAAAAAAAAAAAAAAAAAGAAGGCAGCCCACACCCTCAGTCCATTCACACAAAGAGGCTGTTTTAAAAGGAAAATGTCAAAAAGAGCATGACTTCAGTTAACCTGTAAAGGAGCCACCTCCTTAAAGATCCCTTCAAAATGACCGTGGTGGCAACGGACCCAAAGATCTATTTTCAGCTATTATAAACAAAGGTTTACTGTTGTAGGTTTGGTTTGGTTTGTTTTTTTTTGGGGGGGGGGCGCGTGGGAGGCACAACGCAACAACGCAGCAAGGGGCTGGATTTGTACTAGAAGGGAGTAAGTACATGAACTGCTGCTGTGAGAGGCACCAATTCTGAGGAGTAATTAGCAGTAATTTTTACCTACTAGGAAACTAAAAAATGATTGACTATGTTCTTTCCATAGGATAGGCTTAAATGTTAATGTTAACCTTTTGCTTTAGAAGACTCAGGTCAGGGCAGTGGTCTCCAGCCTGTAGGAAACGTGTCAGCCACGTGGAAAACAACTGTGACTGGGAAAAAAAAAGACAGTGTTTTCTACAGCACAGTAATTATACATTACTGCTGCCTGGGGGCTAGTGACATTTGAGTACCCCTGGTTTAGGTTTCCCGGAGGCTCAACAGTTAAAGCTAAAAGCATGAGCTATGCTGCTGCCAAGGCATCCCCTGTGAAGACCCTCTGGACTTAGGGTTTAAATGGCTTGAGTTTAGTGTCACTTTAGGTCTGTAGCTACACATGACATTGCTTAAGTGTTGGAATAGCACATTTTATGCACTTGAAGAATTATGTAAGATACTCATTTGCTTTCTCACTATTCTAGGGCATCAGCAAAGGGAAGACACAGCCATCCTCTAGCAGCAATTATGGAAAAGAAGAGCAGTGTATTTTTGACACCAGAATCCTTGAAGGAAGCACTTCATCTGATGCTAGGCCAACTACCTAAGCCATGCTAAATGAGGCAAGTCCTGCCTCTGCAGCTTTAACGCGGATAGGTAATAAGCTCCTTATCACCTGTTGAATGAATATATGAATAGAGAATGTAAATAAGGTTCTCACAAGGGGAAAAAAAAAAAAAAGGACAAGACACTCAACATCCCTGTCCTAAAATAAAACTTAAGAGTGGCTCTGGTGAGCCTGAAGTGACAGGAAATCCTGTGCACTTTCATACACCACCTCTCATCCTGTCTGGACCAGGGGCAGACATTATAAGCAGTATATATATTACAAAGCAATAACAGAGTTATAACATTTCCTGTATTCCTTTTCTTTTTTCCCCTTGGATCATCTAAGAATTCTATGCAATGATGCAGGATAAATGCCTCACAGAGAAATTATATTCTGTATTAAACTTCATGGATTTAAAAAAATGCAATATTTATAGCTTCTTATTCATTAAAGTAGTTTAAGTAACCCTGCCTCACCTCTCATTCACTGAAAGAGCAGGAGGTCACAGGATATTTATCTGATGTACTCTCCCTGCCACCAACTGTCTTAAAGCTCAACATGCTTTGGAGGTCACTGGAGGACAGAGCTGTAACTGGAGGTTACAGAGCTGTACCCAGGTGGGCAGGAGATGATGCTCAAGACACTTGTTTGCTGAAGACTTAGAGGAGGTGCCCAGCTGACATGCAAATCCAGAAGAGTTGCAGTAAAAAATAGCTTTTAAAGAAAATATCTACTTCTCATACCAGTTAGTTTTGGAAAACAGGAATAACAACATTTCCTTAACATATTGGTATGTTACAAGAATGAACTGGGCTATTGGTAATGAAGATCTTGTGTACAGTATAGCAGCATAGCTTTAGTAGCAAAGGCAGCAGTTAAACCCTCTTCTGATAAAGCTGGTCTCAAATAAACAACCAACCTTCTTTATCCCTCAGGAATTCAGACACACTGTCACCATCAACTTTAAATAAATTAGGTACATTTATTTATTTATTCTTAAAGCCCTAGTCCCTTCCAACAGAAACTCAAGTTTATTAAAAAAATATAAATTTCTAGTACTCTTGGTTGAGTGAAAAGCCTGAACAGCAACTTTAAATGGCTAAATGATCAAGAAACAAATAAAAATGCCAGAAGTCTATCTCAAAGTGGTCCGAGTATATTTCAGAATGATTTATTTTAGCTCCCTGAAGTGCAGAGATTCTTGACACATCTGCATTTTAAAACACCTGCAGTAAGTCTCTGTGCCCTGAGTCCCTTACATCATGCCATATAGAAAAGGAAGTAAGCTTATGAAGATTTAAATGTAGTGGAAAGTCTGTATGAGTATCACAGATCTGCTGAACAATCAGCAAGAGTTGTCTTCTGGAGACACCAGGGGCAAGATTATAAAAGACAGAGTGATGCTGGCCTCAGTATACCTGAGGAAAAAAGGGCCATTTCAAAGTGATTTACCCATTTGAGGCATCTAATCCTTCAAATTTGCAGCACAAATGCACATTAAAGCTAAGGATACTGGATTTTGTGGCTAAATTTGTGTATAAGAAAAGGTCGTGAGAGGCAACTCCTGGTTTTGGCTGCAGATCTGATGATTCTCATGTGCGCAGTCCCAGTTGTCTCTCAGAATGGCAGGTCATAAGCACTTTTAGTGGTGAATTAAACTGATCAATTGAAGACTCTGACTGGCCACAAGACTGCTCTGTCCATATCTGCCACACATGTAGGTAGATGAGATGTGTCATAAAAAGCTCAACCAGTCAAAGAAAAAGACGTAAGTAACACCATGTTTTCTGCAAGGGCCTCATGACGTCGGGAGACTTCTTAAATTCAAGGCATCCCTCCTCTCTGAACCTTCAAGATACACAATGGGCATTGGATGTGGGGCATAGTCTATGAGCATTTGGGGAGAACCCATCTCAGATTGTAGCTGCTGGTCGAAACTTGTGGTTATGGTTAAACAAAGCAGTGGCCACAAACGCCTTAAAAATGTGGCAGAAAAAGAGATTTGAAGTATTATACCTCCTGATTAAGCAGTAACCAAACCACAGTGGTCATGTAAACTCAAACCCTTTCAGCTACCTCAGGACACAGATGCTTCCCTATCAGCCCAAGGACCTTCCCATGCTGGAAATTACTGCATCACTTGAATCACAGGGTCATCATTCCAACTTGTTGCAAAGGGATAATTCTTTTCAAGAGTATGCAAGCTTAAGGTAAATGAAACAAATCCTCTTCTGTGACCATTTCTGTTTCAGGGAATAAATGCCCTTCTTGTCTTTTTGTGCGTGTCAGACTAGCACCCTTGTATGACCACTAAATTCAAGATGTGCAATAGTAGAAGAAAAACAAATACCAGAAGCATTCCCTTACCCCTTCTTTTCCAACAGTCTTTCCATGACATAAATCTCATTAGAGAATGAGTTCTCTTTCTCCCCTGCATCACAGCAAAGTTAAGTGCGTAAAAAGGAAGGTCTTAAGGGACCAGAGTGACCATTTCAGCTTGTTATCTTCAAACTGTATTATCTCCACAGATGTCTGTCTGGGACCGCAAAATGAAAAGTGCCCCACAAGGCTGGCTGCTGGAAGCAAAACTGGTGTTTGAGCATGCAACTGTTAAATTTTACTGAACATTTTAAGGTTCCCCTCATTTTTAATACCTCCTCTACAAATCTACCTATCAAGCCAGCAGCGAAATAAATATGGGTGGTGAGCATCATACGATGTTACATGCAAGGGACCAGAGTAAAACAACAAAGATATGAGAGACATGGTAAGGTTTTTAGTGCCAGCCTCATCACTCTCTAGTTTGGTGGGTTTTGGCTTGTAAGTTATTTGCTCCATTCTTTAGCCTTCTCTCCAGATAAACCATTTCTGACCTCTCTGTGTGGCCCCACACAGTGTGAGAAGGTGCAAAGACCATAGGTCAGGAGAGGGGAGGCAGTTTTCTTTGCAGGTGCCTATTCACCTGTGATGGTAGTCAGGTCACGCCTGTTCACAAGCCAGTTTTCAGTTTTTTGGCAGAGAGTTTTCACACCAGCCAAGGAAGTCAATCTGACAGAACTCTTTCTTGCAACAAATGCTTTTAAAAATTAATTGGGCTTTGCTGTTGGGGTTTTTTGTTTTCTTTTTTTTTTTTTTTTAATTTCGTCATGTTTAAGTGGCTATTTGATAACCAGCAATTACAAAGAATTTAATCTGGTGAGCAATCTTAATTGTTCTTCCTGCTTTCATGGAAATCACATGCTTTAAACCCAAAGGCCACAGCTATTTATTTTATGAGAACAAATTGGCTGTCGATTTAATTTCCCCTGCTGCTGTAACCAGACCTGCTGTTCTTCTTATAAAGACAACCAGAATAAGACAGAAATAAAGCCAGTTCCTGAGGATAGGGTGCTTGGACAGCTTACTCACACCTCAAACCTCTACTTTCCAGCCATTTATTGCGGTAGCAAGGATTGCGTACACAGTTTTTATTTGTTTAGGTAAGATGGCTGAAAACAAAGATCCTTGGGAATTTTGAAAAAGCTAACAGAAAAATGTTTGTTTCAAAACAGAACAAAATGTTTAGGTAACTCCCAGTCTTCCAAGTCAGAGTTATGCCTGTTAATTTCTATTCATTCAGCCTAAATCTGAATGTTTTAACTCTGATGCCATTTTGAAGAGTTAACATACCCTGCACAGGCAAAGCAAAAAAGATGGTTCAGGTTTAAGGGATTTAGGATTTCTTCAGTGAAGCCAAACCTATTACCAGTAAGTTTATAGAAAACCTACTGAATTCTGAGGGAGACAGAGGTCTGAAGTCAGAGTGAAAATCCCTCAGGCTGTCTGCAGTTTACCTGGGGTTTCAGAAGGAAGTCTGACATTATTAGAAGAGCCTCCATTAGCAAGTTCCTCTAAGAATAACTGAGAATCTATGGTGTCCTTGCTGATGCAGCATTGCCATAGCTTTGAACAGACATAGTACTTTAGCTAAAGATATACAGAAAAAAAATTACAAAGACGTCCTAGCAGTCTGGAAATAAGAGAACATCTGGTTACAATAACTGCACCCACTGCTATTTGCCATCTACCTAAAAGAGACCATTAAGAGGCACAGAGCAACTTGTCAACATAAACTGGGTATGCCTAGCCTATACAAACCAGGAATCAACATTACAATATGTCAAACAGTGCCAAACATAGCAGGGTATTTTTCAAGTTATATGTAATGCTTATTTTACTGAAATTAGTAAGATATTATTTCTTTTATAGTTGATATTGACAACTGTCAAAATACATCCAGTTTTGTTCTATTACAATTAATTTGTTTTATTAATAGTGTATTTCTGATTACTAGACAACAATAGCAACAATAGAATTACTTCGTGGCAGGGAAAAGACAGCCCAGACTCCTTTTCCCTGACTTCCTCCCTCCCACCCCAAGTCCTTTAACCCCCCATCCCTCACCATCACCCAGCAGCAGCACCAACTGGGTGTCCAGAGGGAATCCTACATAGCAGCAAGATGATGTTGACCAGTCACATGACATTCTCTCCTGTGACAGGCAGCAACTTCTGAGGCTGAACATCAAAGGAATCTTAAAGATTTGCATTTTCCTTGAAAAACTGATGCACATAGCTTGGGAAGCACAGGCAGGCTATTCCTGGTTTAGAAGCCTAGCTTAAATATATTTTTCTAATACCTTGAAGAAATCTATATTCCTGCTTTCCTATAACTCCAAAAATGATGTGGGAAAAGCAAACACAAGATGACTGCTGGTCACAGCTTAAATCTTAGACATATATCTAATACCAGTAGAGGATGATGCCATCCAGTAAGATTCCAGGCATAAAGACAAGGATGAGCACTGTGTTTATCAAATGAACAAGGGTGTAGAAGGAGATGTTAAGGTATCTAACTAAAAAAGAAACGTGAATGGGCATTCCCTAATTGCAGTGATTTTCTAATATTTAGAGGCAATTATTTACAATTTCCCAGTAGTGTCTCACAAATAAGCTCGTGTTGAGGCACTGGCTTACCTTCCTAGCCGTAATAAATTTCTTATAATGTTCCCTTCTATAAAACGAAGCTTCACTGTATTGATGGTGGTGTGCAAAAAGGTATAGCTTTGACTGCAGTACAGCATCCTACATAAATTCAGCATTAAAACTTAGTTAATTCTCTGAAGAAATCATGAGTGCAAGTAATGAATTTACATTCAAGCAGGTGAAACTGTGATACAACATTAATTATGGGGCTATAGGATCCCACTGAAATTCCAGTGCTTTCTGAGGCACAAGGTTCAGCTATAAAACTAAACAGGAGAAAACAGGAATGAGCTTGCCAACAGTAAATGCACTGAAACAAGCACTGTGTTTCACAATAAGCATACTCCTCCTGATTTAATAATATTTTCTTATTTAAAAAATGCTGGGTTGGAAATATCTGAACTGCCTTTTGCACTTTGGAGGGGGAGGCGAAGGAGAATTCTGAAGAAACTTTTCCATACTGGGGCAGAAAAACCACACAAAGACATTTCCTAGTAGCACAACCTGTCCTGGGACAAGTCAGACACTCAAAGTTCACGGAACTGGCTAGGCACTCTGAAAGTCAACACATGTACATACTGAATCCTGAAGCCTATCTGAGATGGTAATAGTTGTGTGGATTTTAAAGGAAAAGTCAACTTAAGTAAAATGTATAATAACAAACACCTTTCATTTGTGTGCTCAATGATTAATTCATAGAATATGTGAAAGAGCCTGTAAGTACACAACAAGATTTCTTGAGATATATATATTTAAGTATTCTTTTGCAAATTTATTTATTCTTAGTTAAGATCTGTGACAAAGAGCTCTCTGTAAATATGTACTCTTGTGTGAAATACAGAGAGCTTATAGGACTATTGCTGATACCCTGTTGGACTGGGGGGGGGAACACATTACTTGCCTCTGTTCTTAGATCGTTATTCCAGCCTGAAACTCAGACAAAATTTGCCCATTTTGAAGGCTCTTCCCACCTTCCTGCGTGCAGATAACCACAGGAAGGGCAAGGATGGTTGTCAGTAAAACACAGCACGGGGTTTAGGAGAAGTTTCTCATGACAGCTGTCCTCTGTGCACCAGAGGAAATTTAAATGCCCATTGAGGCATCAATCCTTTTTAGGGTTTTATATTGATCCCTCTTCTTTCCATAGCTGAACAGATACCCATGGAATAGGACCAGACCGTAGCCATGAAGGACGTTCCTGAAGACTCTGGCACCATCTGCCTTTCTAGGGTCACAACTCTAGACCAAATATTAGCTTATTTCTCATTGCTACTTTTTTGAGTAAGTGGCTAGGAAACAGAGGTTTAGCTTGCAGGAAAGAGTTATCACCAAGATTATTTTTTTTTTTGCATTAATGTTACTGTAAAAGTACTGGAATTGTAATCATTTTTAGGCTGAAAGCCTGTGGTTTGGAGTACAAAATGTCTGTTCTGTTCAATGTTTGCCTAGCTCTTGTCTGAACAGGATTCTCTGGTCATGGAGCAGATTTGCAACAAACCTTAGCTGTTTATTTTCTTAGGAGTGGTCGCAGGGCCAGGGTAAGGGGCTAGGGCAGTGGCAGCTGCCAGCTGAAGCAGCCAGATTTGTCTGTGGCATCCCATTCAAAACTTGTTCCCCTTGCTACGACTTCCAAAACATGCTTAAGCACCTGTCTAACTTTACTTCCCCCAGGAGGCTTCTCTGGTTTTGATGCAAAAGCTTAGAAACTCAGGATGCTGGGAAAAATCTCAAGCTGATTTTCACACAACAAAAAAATGCATCACTTTTTTTTTTCCTCTGCCAATTGACATGTCAGTTTTGGTGGTTTCCCTTTCTGACAGACAAGTTAACAAGAACTTGCTTGTTAAAATAGAGCTCTTATGTGGAGGATAAAAATGCATTTTATTTTCCTTTTCACACGCTTTGCAACTCCCTAAATGGCAGCAGAGTTGTGTGTACAGTATGAGCTGCATATCATTTACCAAAATAGACACATTCAAATCAAAATAGACACATTCAAAATACAGCAGGGACCTAAATTAGTTATCACAACTAGAAAAATGAGTACAACATCTAATCTCAGAACTCAATTTATATTCTTTAAGATTACTTAAAGCTGGCAGTCCGCATTGTGTGAGATCTCCGAGCTATAAATAAAATCAGCATAGAACAAACAAACATTTTTTTACACATAGTACTTAATGCATTACAGTTTTCTGGCAGAACAAAAAATAACACCAGACCAAGGCCATGTCTTATTTTTAATGAAAAAACAAGTCAGTGAAGGAGACCTCCAAAAAAGGAAATATCTAATCTACAAGTGCAAATATCCAAGCATGTCTCCAACTCTTCTCATTCAGTTTAATAAGAGAGCAAACGAGGCCACCAGAATTTTACAGACTAATGCAATTACAGGGTGGGTCAGTAAGCACTGATTTGTCTGTTACATACAATATGTAAGATAAAGCTATGCCAACAGGTCTGGTTTTCCTTTCACAAAGCTGAATATCCACCAATCAATTAATCAGAAAGGATTTATTCCAGAGGCGGAAGTAGCAGTCTGTTGCTGGCAAATATATGAATGGCATTTTCTTTTGGCTATTTTTACGATCGTTTAACTAACTGAGTAATTGGATTTACCTATAAATAACAAATGCATTTTCACCAGACAGCATTTAAACATTTCTTACATCACAGGTGAAAAAAAAATCCTCTTAGCAGGTCTTGTATTAAAAGACAAAATTAAACCCATAATCGCAGCACCACTTCAAAATCACCATGAACTTTCAACAATTCTGTGAAGACAAGGATAAAAATGAGTCATTAAAAAGTCACTCACTGAAAAAAAGCCCCTTCAAGAAAACCAAATTGTTTTGTTGTTTGCAAGTGGGTTGAATGCGGGAAAGAGCCTCCCTTCTGGAATGGTGAGCGGTTGCTTGCACATGGACAGCAGCAGAGACCTGGACCAGTTCCAGATGTATTGAAAGCAGATATCTTTTTCTTTTTTTTTCCAAGCCACAAACAATGCAGACCAGGCCTTTAAAACAAAAATTCTGGAACCCTGGTGATTAAACTGTCAGACTCAGACTCTGGTACTTTAGAATATGGTTCCTGCGGCTGATACATTCAGACATTACTGATGTGTATATATACAAATTTAATGCTTAATTTCAGGTTCAGCTTAGCAAGTTTGTGATTTCTCAAGGTCCCATCAAAAATAAAAATAAAATATATGCTAGAGGACACTAATATAACTTCTAATTGTGGAGAATCTCAGATTCTGAAAGGAGAGGTGTACAATATACTTAATTTTCATCATAACCTTAATAGGAAAGTCATCCAGAACACTTAAAAAAAATTTGCTGTTGGGTAAATTTAAAATGCCCACACAACAGTCTGAGGGCTTACATTTCTCCAAACCAAGAACAATTATTATTCACACCATGAACTAGGAGGGGAAGGATTCAGCTTGCAGAAAGAGTATTCAATTTAACCTAGGTGGGACCTCTGGGTTCTGTCAGGGCATATAAAGAGTATGTTGATCTTCCATGCAGAGATGGTTTTCATAGCACCCTGGTATTCTGCTCAGTGGGCACCTTCTTGCTTGGCTACACCTTCTAATTTTGGACCCTGTATAGACAAGCATAAAGAAGTATTTCATATTATATAATTTTTTAACTTCCAATATCACATCTGGACAGAGCTTTGCTGAGAAAGTCAGATAAAAATAATTTACCTAAAAGTAATATATGCCTTCAGTTAGGGAACTGTGAATATCCCAGCAACTGACTAACAATCTGTCTATTGTGCTTACTGGTGTGTTGGTACTGACGTTTCTTCTTACCAATTAATGTGGTCTTGAAAAGGATCGGGGAAAGACCATAGCTTTGTGAGATGATGTGACAGCCAGCTATTACAGAGCACTAATGAACCTGCAGCATAACTAAGGGTATGTCTTCAAAGTCAAGCTCACCCAGACCGACACCTGCATGCTGCATACTGTCGCCACGCTGGTTTGCACACAGAAACCGTGTTGCTGGGTTTAGCGTAAGTACCATTTGGGGATAGTAACACAGGCTGGAGTCCACATGGTGGCTGCGTTCACCCCTAAATCTGGCTGTTCTACAGCAAGGGATGCATGTAACTGCTGACAGTCCTTATCCAACCCAAAGGATGAGACTGCAGGTCTCTGATGTCAGCATGTTTCAATTTTATAATGTAAAATGTAATGTAAATACAGCCCTGAACTACACCAGATCTGCAAACAGAACTCTAACCAAGACACCTCACTATTTCATCAGGAAATACGATTAATGTTCTGAAGCTCTTGGCACAGCCCAGATGTCCTAGGCACTTATCCTAGTTTTAACACAGCAATAATAGCCTCCAACTACAGCTAAGCAAAAAGGTGGATATATTAAGGTAGGGTGCAGTATGAGGTGACAACAAGGTGAAAAGTAGTATGGATGAGAATCAGAGGCCATTCAAACATCATCAACATTACTACTCCCAGACAGGGGTGTATGTTGGCATCACAACAAGTGTGAGACTTGAAGAAACTGAGAAGGTTTTTTAGATGTTTAGATAGACTGTAATTAAAGCCGTAAATCAGAACTTCTCCTGAGCCCACAAATATGCAAGGAAAAGAAGCAATTACTCAACAATCTTCACACAAAGCTAACTCCTCAGAGGACAATGGAGCACAAGACATTTCCATCTGCATGGGGGTGACCACAAGTAAAATAATGCATGTCTTCCAACAGGAAACTGTCAGCATTGAGAGAACAATTTAATACAAGCTGTGATGAATGCTCCCTTGCAGGACAGGTCAAATCAAAACTGGATGTTTTTTCTAAAAGATAAACTCTAATCCAAACAGAAGTCCATTTAGGTAAATCCAGTGGTCTATGTCACAAAGCAAGTCATACTGTGATCACAGCTGACTCTTTAAAAATTATAACCCATGAATATAATGAGTCATGAATACCAACAGTATTCCTTCCTCCAAAGAAGTGTCTGGTGATATGGAGCCTGGATGTGGGTGGGTTATCATTAATGATGTATTTTACTGTGACTCTGCTCAAGAACTTTTTTCCCTGATGATTGCCATGGCTTGGATAAGTTATTCTTCCAGGAAGTATGATAAGAAATTCACTTCAACAAGAGCTCCTGTTTTTTCCTTAAATCCAGGTATGCTTTCCCATCACAAAATGAGCAAGGATTTTCTAATGGGAACTAGATAAAAGTTTTGATTATTTAGATTTTATACTAAAATAGGCCCAGAATAAGTTATGAACACATCATCAGAATCTGGTTCTTATTACTGCCAGAAAATGGCAGCAGCATGCTGCCCTGACAAGAGGCCCTAAAAGTCTTTCTCACTGAATGAAGGCAGTGAACGTAGTGATCAGCTGACAAGGGATGGCAACCTTCTGGTTACTGGTCAGGGAACCTGCTGATACCACCACTCCTTCTTTCCCCTAGTTGATCATTACTACCTTTCTTCTGCCTTCTCCAGTCACAACACCAAGGACACCTCTACTTCATGCAACACTTTCCTATACCTTCTGTTCCTGGATGGATGGGTCTGTTTATCTCTCATTTTCTCATCCCTTTGTTTCAGATTCTTCCATTTTTCATAATTTCTAGGGTCTGCTGCTACAATTATTTCCTTTCTGCCCCACTGACAGACAAGTAATTGGGTTTCCTACGTGCACGGTTTTAAGATTTAAATCCTAAATCCAGGCTGAGGTCAACTGAGATGAATGCATGATGTTCTGTAACATGTTAAGCAATTTTCTGTGATGTTTGTAGTAAGTTCTGTGATGTTTGCAGCTTCCATTTCTTGACTTCTAGTTTCCTGATTTTCATTAGTATCAGAAAAATTAATGCTTTGGTGCATAGAGTATTCCCAGGAGTTGCTCTGGTGTTGCACTCAAAAATTACCCCACAATCTCCAATCTAACTGATGCTGGTATATTGAGGACAATTAGTTCTCATTTGCCCAATAATGATGCTCAGTACCAAAGCAGATATATTTTATAGTGAAGGAAATAATTAGAAAAGTCAAATTTCTCCCAAGAGAAATACAGGTTTAGGTTCTGAAGTGCACAGTTAAAATTATGTTGCTAAAAATTAGTAGGGAGTATTATTACAACCTAGAAAGTAATGAACTATATAAAGAGTTAAGCCTTCTTATTGTTAGAAGATATAAATTTGATATTGGGGTCCCAGATTCATTAACTCAAATTGATGTATTATTCTTACTTGCGTTTCTTTAATTTTGGAACAAGATTTCTTGGTTTGAAATTGCTGAACGGCTCAAGGGCAACCAGATAAATATCATGAGACTTCAGTGTTATCTTTCAATTCAAGTATGCATGCTTGTGTTTTGGCTTTCCTAGCCCATTAATTTTTTTATTTTTTATTTTTTTTTAAATTCAAA
>JAAGNO010018177.1:9903-20663 GCA_033439905.1 Ceryle rudis
TCTCTCTGTAAAGAATGTCTTCCCAATATCTCATCTAAACCTCCCCTGATGCAACTTCAGTCCATTTCCCCTGGTTCTGTCAGTAGTTACTACGGAGAAGAGGCCAACACCCACCTCTCTACAACCTCCTTTCGGGTAGTTGTAGAGGGCAATGAGGTCCCCCCTCAGCCTCTTCTTCTCCAAACTAAACATACCCAGCTCCCTCAGCCTCTCCTCATACGACTTGTTCTCCAATGATGTTTATATATTTGATGTTTCATCATCAAATATATAAAATGAGGGGAAAAAAGAAAAAAAAAAGTAATTTTTTTTTTTATATAACAAAGAGAGGCAAAATACAATACATACTAAATTCTAAAGGTATTTGTAATTGATACTTCAACTGATGTTTAAGCAGCTTCGAATCCTTTGCAAAACAGCACAATTGTGAACTGGTTTATGACTCAAGTCCAATGCCCATCAGATGAAATCTTTACAAATGTAACTCCAGCGAGGTCAATTAATTTATGCACTCTGAGGACATACTACAGAAACAGAGATTTTGTGCAATAAACAGATGGTATTAGTATTTAGACATTTATGCTAAAGCACCTGTTTGAACATTAATATCAACTATTTCTTTTAAAATATTTCCATGCCGTGTCCCTTTCACTTTTATGAAGCAGAATCAAAAGTTTAAAGCTAGTTAAAACCACTCTTGTGATGTTTGGAAGAGTTCTTGTTGCTGCCCAAGTAAGAGGGATGTAGACAATTTGCCACAGTGGTGACACATCTAACTAAATGTGATGTAATTACTAATATTTTATAGAAGTGAGGTTATGTAAGGGTAAGTCAATAAAAAGATGACACAATGATGCAGAAGAAACAGTCACGCTATGAATCAGAATGTTAATTACTGGTATTTCTACACATGAACATAGCTCATGGCAATTAGCAAAAAACCAACAGATTTCATTAACAGCAAAAACATGAGTATGAACCAAAAACTTTTATTCAAAATCTAAATTGAAGAAATCTGAATTTATAAATCAGGGTTTAAAAAAAGTAAGTTATCTTATTAAAATCTAATCTTGAGAAAGCCTGGGATACTTATGGATCAAAATCATGATACATGGCTTGCATCCCAAACCCTGATCTGTTGTGCTACTTTGATTACGTCTGAACTAAAACATAATTCTGTTTATACTTGTTCACCCTGTATACTAATAATTTCATTAATTCTCTTTATAAGCATTGTAAGTGCTTCTTGACACAGAGAGGAAATACTTTGATCCACCTTGTAATTAATTAGAAAACTACTGGCTGTAGAGTGCTGCATAGCAAGGACTTGGACTTTTAATGCTGAACTAAACATTTGAGTGTAAACAGCAATTGATACTATTTTAGCTGGGATGAAATTACAAGGGCCATCACAGGAATGTGCATCCCTTTCTGTCCAAACAGAAGGACTAAAGCTGAACCATTAATTCACTGTGGTATATTAGGACACAGGTTACTGCACAAACTGTAATTCTGTTGAAGGAACAGACTGTGATCCTGTTTAACAAATGTATTAAGCAACTGTTAGGACAGAATCAGTATTTCTAAATAAAACTTCATGGCAAATTAATGTAGAGAGCTTGGTATGTATGAAAACGTATCATGCCATCTTGGCATTCACTTCTGAAAAATCAAGAGCTCAATACGGGTGGAAAGAAAGTGGGAGATGGACAGCGAGACAAGTTTACCATCCATTCCATTTGATCTCATGATGGAGAAGATATAACATTTCAGTCAGAGACAGAACTCAGTAAATGCAAAGACACTTCCACACCTTCTCTGTGGAAAGCAGTGTAATTTATATCTCTCATGGGCAGATGGGAGAGAAAGGAGACAGCTGTTGCAGCCACAACAGCTGAGTACACCAGATATGCCACAATTGCAAACCAGATTTTAGGGAGCCCTCTCTCTTTTTTCAGTTTCTGCATTTACCAAGAAGCCAAAGACAACAGAGGTGACAGCCGGAAGCACAGCTGTGTTTGAAGCAGAGACAGAAAAAGCTGGCATCAAGGTGAAGTGGCAGCGAGCTGGCACAGAAATTACTGAAAGTGATAAATATGTCATCAAGGCAGAAGGAAACAAGCATTCACTGACAATCAACAATGTAGGAAAAGAAGATGATGTGACATATGCTGTAATAGCTGGAAGTTCCAAGGTGAAATTTGAACTCAAGGTCAAGGAACCAGGTACAGTGTTTTCAAAGCAATTCTAATTTAACCAGTATTTCCAGTCCCATTTCATGAATGAGGCCCACAGAAATCAGCCTATCTTAACACTGCAAAATTTCTCTACCAGCAATACATCTGGTTTGCCTCATTATTTGAAGCTTTTCATTAACATTAAGCTGAGGAATACAATTCCTGTGGCTGAGACACCCATTTCCAGATAGCAGAAGTCCATGCAGTGGCTCTCAAAGAGGAGATCTCAATGTACATCTTTAGAATTCTCTGTCAAGCTTTCCAACGTTAACTATTACAAAGCAAAGCACACCCATGCTAGTCTAACCTAGACTGACCTAAACTAAGATGCCCAATTCTTTTATTTAAATAGAAAATTCTAACAATTGACAAAAAAAAATTACAAGTTATGCTGCAATGGTTATAGGAGCTCATTCGTTCCCAAAAACTGCCTGAAAATAGCTGCTAATAAAAATATATTCTTTAAGAAGAGACTTGAATACAAAGAGTAACCTTTATAATACTTGTACATCACCTATCATGACTACCGCTACATGCAATAAAGGGTCAGTCAGGTGGGATATGGAAAAACTTCCCCAGGCTTTTCCTGGGAAACAACTACAAAGAGACAAAATTGCTGAAATTTTCTCATGAAAAATGTCCGAAGATGCTGAAGACAGAGGAAATAATTTGAAAAATTTGAAACATTTTGACCTTCCCAATCTCCTTTTTCCCCTCCAAAATGGTCCCCATTACCACTTCTGGTATTTTAATTTTTCCTTTTTTATTTTGGTGAAAAGCCTTAAACTCAGTTTATTTCACCTCCTCTGCTTTGCTATCACTGTTAATTCTAGCAACATAATGGTAGTGTTACCATCTGGTCAGCTGAAAAGATACTAGTGAATATTTAAAAGGGGACAAGACATCCTGTACTAGACAAAAAGAGTGCATGCAGGTCATGGAGAGTAAGGGGAAATCCTAGTATGGACTAGGACAATTTAACAGCTGCCAGAGCATACAGAAGTAGGATCCTGCTGCCTATCTCATCCTGAAAGTAAACAGGTACATATTATACTAGTTACATCTTCCTCATTGTCTTCCAGGTTAGTTGTAGGAAGAGTCTGCTACAGGCAGCCAGCCTACAAACAACAGCGTTACTGAATTTGGACGTGTAAATGTTGCCTAAAAGCAACATACCCCTGAGAAGCACACACTGGTGATGGAGATAGCAGGATGCCAAAGGAGAGATAGTTTCCCTGTATGCATTATATATTGTTCCCTCAACGTAAGCCTTTTCTAAACAGCTACACATCCAAGTTACAGGAGCAGCTACATTACCATGGCTCAGAATAACATTTAGTTCTTTCCAGTAAAAACTGAATTGAAATTTATTTGGACAAGATCTAATGGGATACCTTCTAACATTAGAAGTGGCAGAATTAAATACTTACATAGTAAAATAATTCAAATTTAAAATCACACTGCTTTCTTTCAAGACACAAATACAGTTTAGGGTAGAAGGCACAAGTTTTCCAAGAGCAGTGTTGACTCATGCTCATATGTTCCCAGGTACTGTCTTGTGTTTCAGACTTCAGTAAGATTAGATTGTTAAAGAGTAACTGGATTACCCACTATTATTTTTACAAACAGTAATAGTTTCAGCTCTTCATTATCAAAAAAATGGAAACTACCCCCTAACCTGCCCAGACAGAGCCACCTCCCTCTGTGACAGAGCAGCTACTCAAATGAGTCATCACATGGCAGAACAGGGCCAGAAATCTCTGGTAGAAAACACATTGGAAATAGCCGGGAAACTGCGCGTGGGACTTGTGTGAGAGGCCCTTTGGAAGTGGCTCTGCTACCTTTGGAAAAAAAAATCTTGAAGCAACTAATCTGTTTCAAGAAACTCTACCTCTCTCCATCTGCCCCAGTTGCTCACTCCTACTCCCTTTTCATACATTTCTATCTTCTCCGTTGTGCCAAATACATTTGCTTGAATTTGTATGTGAGGTCACGGTTTAATTGAGAGGCCATAAACTTCCATAAGCCAGTGGAAGAAATGATAGATGAATTTTTAAAATACTTTCTCCATATTGATTTCTAGCAGTGTCTGGAGCTTTTCCCAAATCACACATGGCAATAGCATTTGGAATGTTATATTCCAACAGCAGAGTTAAACAAAATTTCATTAACACGTAAACTGTTCACAAAATAATAATTGCATCATTTTTCATTATCTTTTCTATTTAGACCACTGAAGTTAACATCAAATGACAGTGCTCTTCATCAGCTGACAAGTTTCTACACATCAAGATTATAGAATTTAAAAATCCAGGCATCAGTTCTTTCCAAGCTCAGCAAAAGTCTCATGATCCAGCTTCATTAGGCCACTTCACCTTCCAACACATCCTAAGTTCTAGAAAACCACAGCTAATTTCTCTGTGTTTCCTAACATATATTAAAAGCTGTTCTTTTGCGAACTTTCTTCAGAAAGGAAGTAGAAGCATGACTTTCTCTAATGAAGGCTTACATTCATTTCCAGAAAAGAGTGAGACAGTGACTCCTGCTGAAGCTGCTCCAGCCCCAGATGCCTCCAAGTCACCTGTTCCACCAGTAGAAAGCAGCCAAAATACAGAAGGTAATAGAAAACTAACACTGCTAACAAGTCTGGTTCATAAACAGAAGGGAAGAACAGGAACAGGGAATCCTTAGATTAGCAGAGAGCAGAACACTAGTGATGAAAGACAGACAATAAATAAGGAATCTCAGAGACAGAAGAAACATAGTGATACTTCAAAATTACTCAACAAACTCACTATATAGGCTATAACCACAAGCTGAAGTAGAAAGTTCTAACTAGTAATTCAGATGTTTATTTCAGTTGCATCTCCTGGGACGCAACCAGAAGAGCCTCTGGACCCTATTGGGCTCTTTGTGACACGACCCCAGGATGGAGAAGTCACTGTCGGTGAGTACAAAATGTGAATCAAGTTATGTCTGTAAACTGTACCTGTTGCTTGACTATTTAGCTCTCCAAGTGCAGGATTACAGCAGTGATATAACAGATTAAACACTACTCATCATCTATTTTAACGTAATTTCTTTGTAAGGTGGAAACATCACATTCACTGCCAAAGTGGCAGGTGAGAGCCTGCTGAAGAAACCATCAGTGAAATGGTTCAAAGGAAAGTGGATGGACCTGGGAAGCAAAGTGGGGAAACATCTCCACCTACATGACAATTATGATCGAAATAACAAGGTACAATTGGCAGAGTAAGGCTCTCGGTCTTCTTGATATAACTCTTTACTCTGGGGAAAATATAAGCTAATATAGGAATGTTTTGATACTAAGGTACCCAAAGCTACACACGATCATGTAAGTTTATGGTTTGACCATACACACAAGAGACAAGCACTATATACGGACTCCTGCATACATCATCTATGATGAAATGAGAGGATGTCTGAAGGACTAAGGGAATGGTTTTGTGCTATCTACTGTAAGACTCCTCCGTCATCCTCTCAAGTAATAGATACTTGTTATATTTAAGAGAAAACAATAGATCAGACATCCTAGGCTATCTTGGTTTTAATAGATCAAGCACTCAGCTATTAATGTTGGAACCTACTGTTCTCTTGTGTTGCCTAGCCTACTTTAAATAGCTGAGTAAGATTCACTTTTACCACAAATGTTTTCAAAGATACAGAAACAGGAATACAAGAGAGTCTGTACCATGACCTCTCAGCCTGTGTGGTGTATGAAACACTACTACCCTCTCCTGGATGGAACAGAACAGACCTGCTCCCATCAGCCACTCCTTTTGCTGCATTTTTAACCGTACTGTCTACATTCTGGGTAGAGGCTGTAACTGGTTAATGAAAGCTTTGCTCCTGTTTCCAGTGTATGTGCAATTAGTGTATGTGATGACTGCACACATCAGTACAGTCTGGTAGTGTAACACTGTATCCTCTGGCAGACCTGTACTCTTTAGCTGTTCCTACTGATCTGGGGGAGGGTACATGTAATTTTTATGACAGCAACGAGTGACATGCTTGGGAGGTTCTTAATTCTAAAAGGACAAAGAGGCCTATTTCATCCCATCTATTTCTCTCAGTGCCTTATTATTCTTTACTCTCTCTGTCTCTCTCCCTCTTTCACCATTTCATTTTCTAACTTAGGATTCGTATCACTGGTGTCGTGTCTGTTGTAGGTGTACATCTTTGAAATGGAAATCATAGAAGCAAACATGACTTTTGCAGGAGGGTACAGATGTGAGGTGTCTACCAAGGAAAAGTTTGATAGTTCTAATTTCAACCTGACAGTCAATGGTAAGATGAATTCCTGACACCTTATTTCTTCCTTTTATTTTTTTTTTCTTTCCTGTTTACCCACTAACCTGTCTCTCTGGTATCTAGTGACTACTAGACTAGCACAAAATTGATGTATAGCTCAGAAGAGCTACAGGTACATTTACAGAGGCCCACAGATGAGGATTGGGATTGATTGGCAGAGATACAGAATATAAGAAGTTAGACTTGGATGTCATTCAAGTCAGGAATGGAATGCTCTTCAAGAAAGCATACAGAAAGATGCAAATCAGCCCAACTATTCTCTGACTTTATTCTGATTTCAAATCTGTTCCATTATGATATTTAATTCTACAAGGATAAAAGAGAGGTCCATTCTTACCTGGGCAAAAGTTCAGCGCTAAAGGTGCCACCCTCACAACAGCTGTACTGAAAAGCTTATCAGCAATGGAAAAGGAAATGCATTTTAACATCCATTTCCCCCTAGGGTGGAAGAGTTTAGGTGGAACAGTTTAAGCATGGACTACCTGAAAGAGCTGAATGTTTGGACCACTTCCTGTCTCGGTGGTTCTGTCAAAGGGACTGTAACATTAATGTGCGCCCAGCAACCAACAAGCCCAACATGCAAGGACAAAAGTTTATTGAAGTTACTCAGTCAGCAGTGCTCATTTCTGAAATTTCACTGTTTGGCTGCTGGACTCTTCAGAGGCTGTGTCTGACAACAGCTTTTCTCCCAGTAGTAGCAGTCTATCCATACCAACAGAAGCTTACAACAGAGTAATAAAGTTCTCTATGCAACATCCTTGATGGAGTTTCTGTACGTATTTCCAGGAATTCACCTTTCCTTTCAGAGGATGGATTACAGTTTATTATTAGTAATAATGTTCAGTTGATATTAAGTGGTTTTCTCATTAGGGTTTAAATACCCTGTAAAGCCACTATTGAAACTAAAATTTACCAGCAGGAGAATTGACAAACAAGAGACAAAACGGGTCATCATGCTGCAGGTTATTATGAAGAATGAGGCAGAATTGTTAAACACAAAACACTGGATGCTGAAAGCCAATTAGTGAAGGCTACCTGTTTAAAGATGATGCTTCAATGTGATCAATTACATATTGAAAGAATTTGCAATATAAAAGCTTCAGAAAAAAATAAATGTCTGCATAGGAAAAGCTTTAGAAAGAGCACTGTATTTTTGCATCATTTTGACTTGCTTTCCCATTCTTTTTTGTCACTTTTTGTCACATCAGAAGCACCAATAACTGCAGACTTTGACATTCGCTCTGCCTTCCGACGCACGTGAGTATGTACAGTGGAAATTTAGTGGAAACTAGATCAGATTATACTTCCATGCAGAATTTGTTACTTTCCTAGACAAAACTAATTAAAAGCAAAGCAAATGTACAAACAAGCACAGAGACTGGGATGTCTATCAAGAAAATATTTCTATTAAGAAAATATTTCTCTCATTAAAATACTATATAACTCCTAGAAATCATCAAAGAGAGCTTGGACTTTGTAGTAACATAACAATCACACTTGTCTTCAACTATGCATGTGGTAACGGGTGTAATTCTACCAAGAAGTTCAGCACTTTTTTCCGGACCTGTAAAGAGCACTCCAGACGTAGAAGGAAAAGATTCTGTGTAGTGCCTGGTCTTGATTTGGTCTGGCTTGAGGAACCACATGTGGCTTGAGGAACCACATGTACCTTAATACAAACACTTTCTAAACAAAGAGGTGGAGTTTAATGTCAACTCTGTAAACAGCATATCACTGCTAACATTTATACAAGTGCTTTGATTGTATTTGTTTTCATGTTCCATAATTATCTCAATTGAATGAAGGCAATGATACTGTGTCTGTGTAAGAACTCAGATATACATAGGTCTTAGACATGAAAGACTGGAAGATACTGCACTGGTGTTGAAAAGGCTTTTTTTTTCTGTTTAGACATTAATAATGTGGGGTTTTTCACTGTTGAGACTTCTCCCTTTGTGTAATTCAGATTCCATTTTACTTTGTAAATATTTTTGCAAAGTCACTAGAGCAAGGATATTCCAACAGACACCTGTTTCTCTATCATAGGACACAAATCATCGTGGCAACTCCTTAAGTTTTTCCCTATAAATGTCATTTTTATATGAGACTTTTTTTTTTTTTTTTTTAACATTGTATGACAAAGAAATAGAAACGGCTTGCAGAACTTAGCTATGTTTAAATCCACCTATAGGTAGCTGAGCAGCCTCACCATGATGCCTATTAAATTGAGGACATTCAGTACATAGCTGCATTGTGTTATTTCACTGCAGTGAAATTGGGCTTCAACTCAAAGCCCCAAAACTTGGGCTTCAGCTCCTTGCTAGCACAATCAAAATAATTCAAAACCAGTTCATAGAGAGCACAGTGTGAGCAGCTTCAGGCTGTTCAGATTTTCAGATTCTTCTGTAAGAAGGAAGCCAAATTTTGAACTGAACTATTAAATCTGAAGCTTTGTCTTTGATACCCTCACTCAGGAGCCTGGCAGGAGGGGGGAGACGGATGACTTCAGCCTTTCTCAGGTAGCCACTGTCTGTATCAGCGGGCAAATTCAAGCCTAACAATGAACTGTCTCTCTGCTTAGAAAAAGAAAAAAAAAGAAAAAAAAAGAAAAGAAAAAAAAAAATCCCACAGATCGAGCTGTAGCTTAAATTCCAAATAAATCACTGTTTATAGTATTTATGAAACAAATAAATACAAGTAGTAATATGAGTATCAATAATGAAAAGAGTAGTTTAATAGCTCATCGAGAGGCAGATTCATCTAAAGAAAAGGCATGTGTTTGGCAAGTGGCATCTTCTCACCACTGTTAGAAGAAAAAAAAGTAACTTCAAATTAAATGCATGTCTGCCCCATTTCACACATTTTCCTCTCTGCTAAGCACATCCTGACTAAAATTGCCACTGTTCACTGAAATGTAGCAACACACACAGATATGAAAATCTGTTGTTTCCTGGCACACTTCTTTCTCCCAGTATCATTAAATTTCCCACCCTATCCCCTTTGGTCCCAGTGTCTTCTACCATAACAAAATTAGGAACCTGAGATGAGATTTAACTCTGTGTGTATTAAAGCACTCATTAGGGTCTTACTCTTCAGAAAAGCTAAACGTTGATTGCTGGTCATTCCTGAAAATCTGATTTAACTACCTTTAACTAGGGAACTTTAGGGAGAGCTAAAACACATTTGATTCAGAACACCAAAAATAACACTGTACAGGCCATCTGAGTTCACCATATGTAACAGAGTTACACATCAAAAAAACTCCTGCTTGTTGCTTCTTGTTCTCATTAATTCATCACGACATTGCTTGCTATGATGCTTGTTGAACAACTGCACATTGAACCTCATCTCAGAAACAAAGCCAGATAACTGAATCCCCCCTTTAACTCTCCCAAGCACCAAGGATGTGACACTTTTTTCAGTATAATGAGTTCTGGAACCACAAAGAGCCTTAAGAAACAATTAAAGCTGGGATAATACTAGAAAAAAAAAGGGGATTTTGCATTGTGAGAAGTCCCACAAAAAGTTGGTTAAATACTGCCCCACACAGTAAACAATATCCACATTCCTGAAACTACAGCTTTCCAAAAGCACTAATGATACTAAAGCAAAGCTTCTGCGACATCTTTATGAAAATGAATACATTCCAATTAATTTGACCACCAAATTAATACCCTGTACAACTTTACCCACAATCAGTACAGAAAAATACAAGTTGATTAAACATATTTCTTAAACTGATATGAAGACCACTATGGATAAAGAGCCTAATTCAGTCACCTTCCATGCCAGTGCACATTCTAAGTCATTTGAAACCAACCTACTACTCCCTAAAAAAAAAATATATACATAATGATATAGTCTCACAAGCTATTCTCATTTCCTTCTGCAACTAACTATGTTTTTCTGTTACTATGCAGTACCGAGGGACATGAAGAAGGTGGAGAGTTTAATTTTAGTGCCCTGCTGAAAAAGAGGTGAGTAAAAATCCATAGACCAGGAAAAATAACCAGCTTCTGTTGAACAACTCTGAAAACACTAAACGTAGAATAAGTAAAACCTTCATGAATTCTGAATCCTTGTAGTTTTTCTAAAGCAGTTCTAACTAGAAAAGGGGTGACAGGTTATTCTGGCAATTTCCCCAAATACTCAGTATTTGCTGCATTTCTGCTAGGTTTATACTGGAGAGAA